>JAPMLY010000834.1:0-67500 GCA_026401115.1 Tetraselmis chui
ATAGAGGATGGGGATGACGCGAAAGCAACAGAGGTAAAGGAGACACTAACCGCAGTGATCTTGTACTCGTCCTCCGTGTCGTCCTCATCAGCAAAGCTTGCGTCATCGTCCACAAGGAAAGGGGCATCAAACACTTAGCTAAGAAGGACGGTGGGTGGAGCTTGACCGGCATATTTCTCCGCAATCAGTTTGCGAAGAAATAGCGTCCGGTGCCTTGAGGGTGGATCATACATGGTCCGGGTCACTACATGCGCCGCGCTTAGTAGGAAAACTTCGTCATGTCAGCCCGTTTGTTGGCCATTTAGTAACTACCTCCGCGACCCCCTTAACGATTGCGATAACCAAGAAAAGCGTTCATGGGGTGTCCACGAGCAGCGCTATCGGGGGCAGTTGGCTCTTCCGCGTCCACGTTCTAACCTTTGTGTATATTGTTCCCCATCACCTTATGAGTGGCCAAGATTAAGTCTGTGTCAAAGGCGTTTATGACGCATTGCTTGGCCTGGACATGCCGGCCAACGTTTGAGAGTCCACGTATCATCACAAGTGCATGGACGTGGAAGAGAATGGCGGGTGACCCGTCTTTCAGTTGCATACACTCGTCCATGTCGCCGAAGTGCTGGCGAACTTCGCGAACGTAGGCAGACACATATTGATCACAAGCATGCCTAACCTTCATCCGGTCTAGCAGAGAGAGTGTGCGGAAGATCGAATGGGCGTCTAGTCTCTCACACAACAGCGCCCACGCAGCATTGCCACAGTATGGTCAGCCAACATACACACATGATATGGCATGCGCGGCTGCTTTTTGAGCCGGAAAAACTGCACTAGCATCGCGTGGGCGTAGCGCTGAGCGTTGTGTTTGATCGGGACGCCGGACGAGGACATGGCGAGCTGTGGGATGAGCGCAGCCGCTTCCATGGAGAGGAACGACACGAAGTCGCGCTTCCAGATTTTCAAGTCACCGGTTTTCGGTATTAGTAGCACGTCCATGCGGAAAGACCTAGAAAAGGAGACGCCGTCGAAGTTGGTCGCATGACTGACGGTTTGGGCGACTAAGTCCGGGTCGATTGTGAACCGCCGGTTGTTGCTGCCCTGAAGACTGGTCTCACGACGAGGCGCAGTAATAGAGTCGCCGATGCTCCGATATGTTGCGGCCACTTATGTAGCGGCGATTCAATCATGATAGCCACCGGGTGATCGCGCAGCGCATTCGGCGGAGCAGCTCCGATTGAGTCTTGGCATGTCCATACGAGTGTGCATGGCCTTTAGTTGCTCCATGACGATGTTAATATTATCGCTTGCTTATGATCGATTATCGCTCCGATTGGGTGAGATAGAGGCGTTGTCGGCCGATGCTACCGACGCCGCTTTTCCTTTTGGCACCATTTCAAGAAACAAAACCAAGAAGAAAACCACTAGGTGTAGTTGTGCATGACGGTGGTATCACAGAGACGGTATGGTGCCCAACGAACCCTCGGCCTTTTGCCATGGGTTGTCTCAAAGCACCTTTTCCTTGATCTCCACCGAGTTTGGGGCACAGAGACGGGCAAGGCATGAACCATCATGTGTATATTTCCGTTGTCGAAACGGATGTGGTGCACCCCGTATATGAGGTGTTCACCCCTGAGTGCACCCCCCCCTTTCTCCCGCTTGGACCTTTATGCCCCATGTCCACACAAGCAAGTGCGCTCGTGTAGGTTGCTACAACGTCGTTGCGTCGAGTAAATGAAGGCCTTCGTAGGCTAGAGTAAAGTCGGCGGTAGAGGTGTGGTACGTAAGCGCATGCATGATTAAAAGCAAGAATAATTAATTGTAAAGTATTCTAATTTCAAAAGTACAGGGCGTTGCCTTAGGGCAAGTTTCAAAGTTGCACGCCGGAAAAGAATGTTGTCTCGAGTGACCTTCAAGTGTAGGACTCCATAACATGTTTAACGTGGTATGCACGGTTCGAGAAGGAAAACATTACGACTTGCGTTGTGATGATTATTGATACGCTATCGACTAGCCTTGGGTGACGGTTGGTGTCGAGACGAAGGAAGTGCTCGATTCTCTAGAGTTGTCAACTATCAATATGCTCGGTAGGTAGTACCATTGTGCATTAAGCACTATAGTCCTTGTCATGTACATAAGGACTTCTAGTAGAGCGGACAATACCTCTTTGTAACTAATCCATAGTAAAACTTGCTTACAATAAGGACGGTTGCTCGAAAACGTAGTCACGATGCCAAAATATAACACTTCGTGCTTGCGTTGAGTCTCCATGACAAACCAATACCAGTCGGCGTCGTAATCAAACATTCCATCGCAATAGTTTCCGGAACGACGTAAAAACCATCAAGCTGCACGGAAGATTGAGATATTATATGTAGCATGCTCGACCTTGGCTAGCGTACGAATGCTAACGTACACGTACGGTACATGAGCGGAAGCCAAGTACACGTAGTCCAGCTCTTGCTTGCCTTGATATGATGGAATTCCAACAACAACGCCACTCAACATGGTCAAGTCATCGACATTCATGGTAAGGCCGGTTTCTTCGATTAAGTCAATTGTCAATAACGGCCGCGTCGTGCGGTTCCTCGTTAGGCAAGACATTACCGGCAGAAAACCAAATTTTACCGGTACGGGATTCACGCTATAAAACAAGTTTGATGCACGAGGCCTTGCTACCTCCGACAAGCAGTACGACCACAAAGTTATTATAGGGACCAACGGATACCATGTCGAATCAAACAAGGAGCGTCAAACGAGCGAAGCAACAACGAAAGCGTATGAAGGTCGAGACGCTCCGAAACAAGTGTTGCAATTTGCCTATGAAAGCTAACTGCTAGCACAAATCAATGCTTGTTGTTGCTTGTCGCTAAAGGTGGAAGTGCAAATAGAGAAAGACTGAATATGTATGATTGTTTAGTGTTTACCAATAGAATGTAAGTAAACAAAGTTTATGTTATTGTGTATGTCGACTCCCTCCACTGCAGTAGGCTGAAATAGGTATCGCCTAGCTAGCTCTCGAATAGTCTTGTCAGTCCCTCATACATGGAGAATAAGGGGTTCTCGTAACTGGTTGATTAGACTAGCGACATAGCTTGTATGCCTCGGAAAATCAAAGTGAATCGTCATGTAGCATGTAAGAGTTATTGTGCATGTTGTTCTTATTCGGGGTACAAGTATTATGGTATTGTACATGGTCCTCGAGCTATAGCAGTGGCGACATAAACCGCAATACGTGCTTTTGATGGAAAAGCACGGATAAAATTCGAGTTAATGTGCAATATCACGTGATGTACGGTTATCTGAAAGTAGTCGTCACAATTGCGCTTCGTGTGATTGCTAACCTCGCCCGGCGTGTAAGCAAGGCACCAACGGTGGTGCATCCACCAGGGTCCCGCTTCGTGTAGCGGACGCCGTGGTGATCGCGCGGGTCGCGGTTGTCGGCTCACCCCGCCTAGCCCCCTTACCGTACCAGGCCTAAACAGCAATACGTGCTTTTGATGGAAAAGAACGGATCAAATTCGAGTTAATGTGCAATGTCACGTGATGTACGGTTATTGGATAGTAGTCGTCGCAATCGCGCTTCGTGTGTTTGCTCCCATCGCCCGGATTGTAAGCAATACACCAATGGTGATGCATTCGCCACGGTCCCGCCCCGTTTAGCGGACGCCGCTCGGCCGCTCTCACACTCGGTTGTTGCGGCTGACTCAAACGCACGCCATAGAGTGCTAAACACGGGCGCCCAGATTAGCACGGTATCGTCGATATTTTACAAGCGCATTTCGTTGCGATTTCGGGTATATTTCGCATTCGGGGTTTCCGAGAACACCATGAAATACGTCGATATAGTCCGGATGATATCATCTATCCCTAGCCTTAGCGCCCACTAGCGGCGCAACGACAACGGCCCCGGCGGGGAGTGCGCTCGTATGCCCGTTGGCATTCACCCCCATATCCTCGTGGTGGGCGCTTGTAACCACATGGCCGTGCTAGGCCTAGCACGGTAAGGGGGCTAGGCGGGGTGAGCCGACAACCGCGACCCGCGCGATCATCAACTGTCGGGAAAGCCATGTACGGATGGCTTTTTGAATTAGTATATGTATACTACATACGCCAAGATCTCCCGCTCGCCACAATGCCCCATGCGATGTGTTTTTTCGCGACTGAGTACTTTCATCGACTCTCCCGACAAGGAGGCGGGGGCGTTATCTGTGAAATGTGTTTTGGCGAGGAGGTTACGGACTAATCAACGGTGGGTTGAGGGTGTTGGAGATGGCGGCAGATAGCCGGGAAACATGGCTAGGGGAGGGCGCTCGCTACTCGTCGCTCAACATTTTGACGTGGAGATGACCTAAGGGGAAGCAGCACAACAACAATAGTGAGGAGAATTGTCGTGACGGGAGGAGCGGCGAGGTCATGCGGAGAACCATCTACGGAGGGTTTCGACTAATATTATGTCCGTACCCCCGCGGCCTTTTGGATCCGGCAATGGCAATCATGCCCTACCCTATCGCTACCCACCATCGCTAGTAGGCACACCTAGAGTATTAGATAGTGCGAGCCCCGGTGAGCGCGGAGACTCGCACTCAAAGCAAGGGTGCTCGACAGAAGCGCCAACGGTAGAAGGAGGGTTTTGTAACTGGCTTGTTGCTAGACTCGTACCCGCTTTCCAATGTGGACAAAACCGGAAAAATGGCAGGGTTAGCAAGGGGAAAGGCGCTAGGGCTAGCAAGGGCTAGCAAGGGCTAGCAAGGGCTAGCAAGGGCTAGCAAGGGCTAGCTAGGGTCAGCAAGGCGGAAAGAGCGCTTCCTTCTTCTGTCTCGTTGTCTCGGTCCCCCCCATTCACATGCCATGAGGTGACGGGGGACCTCGAGAAGGAGGAAAGTCAGAACGGGAGGAGCGGCAAGGACCTTGAGACGGGGCTTACGGGATGCGACGGCGGGATCGACAAGCGACCATGTGAGGAGGTTTTTTTCGCTAGCCTTTCCCCATATATCTTTGTCCGGCACGACCGAGGTCGCACGGGAGGTAGACTAGGCTGGCATGTCACCCCTCTCGAACATGCCGATCGGCACCTCGGTTTGATGGGAGCGGGCCATGCGTCGTGAAGGTCGAACAGGGGTTACATTTTGTATTTCCGGACGATTGGATGTATTTTTCGATCTGCCTCTTGTAATTACAAATTAGTTTTGTTGTTATTGCTTGATCGGGGGGACTGTGGCAATTACTTCGGTAGCTTACATTTTCCAACCTCCGAGGAACGTCGGCACACACACATGGGAGACAGGTGTGTCGACAGGTGTTAATGGTCCAAGAGTAATGGCCCAGTCGTTCTCCTTAGTGTCCTACATGGCAAAGTATTTGATAGCCGTTAGAGAGCAGTTGGTCCAGTTTGCCGAAACTTGCTTTAAATCGTTTTCATTTATGAATTCAGTATGTATAGCAACTTCTTCATTGCTAGTAAGTTGGAGGAACTCGGTGCCTCGGGTCGTGGGACCAACTACTACGGGAATTCGGAAAGAGAATGGCAATTTCCGCCTGAGGAACGGAAACATACGTGCTCAGTGGGGCCATGAGGTTTGGTCCTTACCCGCTGGAGGAAAGGGAAAGTGAAAAATCTCCACCTGAATTTTTTTTCTCTTCCCCTCCCCCTGTCGCTCTCTTTCTCTCAGATATGGCGCGGATCACATTTTGAGGAACAGCGCGCCATCATCGCATTTGTTTTCATGTAATCAGATGGCCTCCCTTCAGTGCGTGTGGTAAGGTGCTGCCAGAAAGGAGTCCGAGGAGTGGTGAAACATTATCCGTGACTACTTACAGAGGTGCAAGGTTCGCCAAGGCGGATTTTGCGCTTACATCATTATTTTCCTATTGGCCCGAATTACTGGGATATGAACGGACGGACGCACCAACCGGTAGCAGTCAGAGGTCACATTAATAACATACGATGATGACATCGCGGGGCGTGGCGCCGACCAGCAAGGCCAGGTAGCGTTTACACTAGGGTGATCTCTCCCGCGTCTGCTGCTTCGTTCGGGGGCGCGGGGGTGTGCTGAGCGCGGTTAGGTGAGCGTGAAGGGGGATGGTGACCCGCCCACTGCGTGAAGCCACCGCGCTTGGTGTGGGGGTCGACAGTTGTCTCATATGGCTTCCCTGTCACGCCCAATCCGTTGTGCTTCTGCCCCTCGTTCACAGCGGTGACACAGACAAGAAGGTCGGCAGTGTCGTGGCCAGTTGAGGTCGGCCCCTGCGCCACAGAGGACGCGGCGCTGGTGGCAGCGCTGCTCCCCATCCAACTCCCATCGTGAGCCAACTCGTTGCGTCCCAGGTACGACGACTTGGCTGAGTGCGGCGGTGTGTGTCGCGACGGCGAATCTCTCGGCTGGGCAAGTGGCCGCGGCGACCTGGGTACGAACGGCTCAAATATGGGGCAGTGCCCCGGCGGGTATGCTGCTGTCCGCGGGGACGGATGATGCGGCGACCGCACAAAAGGGTCGGCTACGGGGTTCAGCGTGCCAGAGGGCTTGCCGGGCAGGTTAGTGGGCTTCTTACGAAAAGCCTTGCTAAAGCCCTTGAAAAGTTGCCGGGGCGTCTTGGCACCCGCGCCACCCGACCTCGGCGTCGCGCCAGGTCGGGGAGTAGGCTTGGCGGAGCGAGCAGTCCAGGCGCCGTCGTTCAGTCTGCGATCATAGTGAGTTCGGTTCGTCACACTGCTGGTGACTCGCGAGAGCGAGGTGCCTCCTGGAAGCGGTGACAGCAGCGGCTCTTCCCCTTGACCGGAGCGACTTCGCCAGCGAGCGAGAACAGCGGGACTGACAGGTGAAAGCGGCCCATCGGGTAGACCCGCGGCCGGAATGACGATGGGGAAGCGGTGGAGGGGAGTGTCGGACTGGATGGCGATGCCAATGTGGCCCACGCCTCGTCCAGATCCCGCCCGCAGTCGATCTCGCCACTGACTCAGGGCGGCAGCTAGTACAGCGTCGCGTACCTTCGCCGCAAACCCCGACAGAAGCAGCAGGTGCGGCAGGCGTTGTACCAGTGCCGGTATGGCTTTACGGTATGAAATGGGCGCCGAGGGTCCGTCGTCATGCTCACGCGACAACCCCGCGTCATGGAGCTGCACCAACGTCCAGGCAAATAGAACATCGCGCCCCAGCTCTTCAACAGACTGCAAGAAAATCGTGTCGCTCTCTGGCCACGACAGCCACCACCCGGCAGCGCGCAGGAGCTCTGACCCGATACCAACGAGTGACACGGGAAACACGCTCACCCGACGTTCGCTCCTCCGCCTGCAACCCAAGCCCAGACCCGCCGGGTGTTGCTCGTCCCTTTCGATTTTGGCTTTGGCGTCCTGCCACCCGGCGATGGTATCGACCCGGCCCAGCAGAACGCAGACGTCAGCACCTACGAAGCAATGCGGTAAAGGGGCGAAGCCTACGGAGCATTCCAAGCTATCGTCGCCGATCTGGTCGACTCCCGTTCGGTGTGCCAGTCCTATAGCGGACGAGTAGCGAGTCGACTCGGCGATGGGCGTAAAAACACTGCAGGGAGTGCTCGGCGAGGCTGGGCTACCGGGAAGCTGGAGGCACAACCGGACAGGCGTGGCAAACTGCCCTTCCGGTGGGGCAATGCTACGTATGAGGTGTACTGGAGGACTCACGGGAGGCGCAGGCGCTGACGGCAGCTCGACCTCCGTTTCTACCTCTGGTGTGTCACTCGCTGACGTCTCGGGCATTTCGCCACAACAGTCTTCGAAAACCTGAGTGATATCTCCCGCTGTCGCTTCCAACTCCCACTTCCACGCGCGGTTCGCCTGATCACAGCCCTCATCGCCGCTATCCAGCACCCCACCGCAAGCCACAATACCGTCTTCGTCGTCGATCGCAGCCGCAATTTCTTTATGACACTCGCGACTGCAGTCGAACGACTGAGTGGTGTCATTTGTAACCGAGGCAAACTGACTGGATTCGCTCCCGTCGCTTGAACGCCGCACGCCGGGTCCGTCAACCACGCAAGCTGCCGCTGCGCCGGTATCGGGGTCGAAAAAGATGTCGACATCCGCTCCAACGTCAAAGACCGGGCGAGGGGAGTGTTGAGGTGTCCGGGCTTTACTAGCCTTCGGCGACCTCAGCGGAGTGCGCGTCCCTGGCTTGTCCTCTAGACCCGTCGTACTTGGCGGCAACGGGAGGTCGACCATCATACCAAAGTCGTCCCAGTCGCGACTGTCGAGGGTCTGGTCCATAAAGCTCCCGGCTGCGCTGCTTCTGCGAATCTGCATCTTCGTGGTCGTGATGGAGGTTACAAACTCGGGCGCTTCGCACTCTGCGGCCGGCAAAGGCTGGAGTGCCACTTGTTCTAAGATCTCCGAGCACACGTCCGCAGGTTCTCTTCGTGGAGATGGCACAGGCGAGCGACTGGGTGTCGCCAGCGGACTGCTCACAGGAGTCCGCCGGGGCGAGAGCATGCTCAAGGCTGCACCCAGCTTGTTCGAAAACCCAGACATAAAACCTCCAGACCGTCGAGGACTCGCAGGTGGCGTCTTCCTCTGTTGACCGCTACCCTGAGAAGAGCGGCGCGTTTCTCGGTGACCACTACCCGACCGCTCCTCGGAGTCCGACTCTTCGCCTTCCGATAAAGTTGGGGTCTTTGCTCCGCAGAGCATACTGAACGTGGAGGGACTCTTCGGCGGGGCGTTGTTAGAGCTGGCTCGTGGAGACGTCAGAGGAGTCTTTCGGGTGGAACGCCTCCACCGCGAGGGTGACAGCAGCCCCTTGAAGCTGCGGGGGGTGTCAGGGACAGGTAGACCACCACCGGAGATAGCAGTATCCATGGACGGCGGCGACCTGGTAGGACGGGGTTTGTGGCCATGCTGCTTCAGAATATCTACAAGATTGTCCTCCCACGCTGTCGCGTCGCCCAGTGCATAGCCGCTGCTTTGCTTGGGGCTAGCAGTGGAGTCTTTCTGAAGCTGGCGCCCTGGTGCCGGCTCAGTAGACAGCAGCTCCTCAGTGCACATGTTGACGAGATTCTTGTACACATACCGACCCTCTGCAGCATGTTCAGTGGCCACATCTCCTTGGTTCGCCGTGGCTGCTGACGGACGGGAAGTTATAGAGGCGACATCGACTTTGCGGGAAACAGCTGGGGAGCAATCTGCGGGAGAATGTGGATCAGGGCGTCTTCGAGTATGGGCCCAAGCTGCAATGGCTGGAGAGGGGCTCGCCGTCGACTCGTCGACACTTGGGGGCTGCCCGCCGACATCCTCTGCGGTAGTGCGTCTCAGCTTCTCGTGCAGCGCCGCCAGGATAGTGTCCGCGCTGGTCCTGTTCCCATTCTTTCCCGAGCCTGCCATCATGGTGAGCGGCGCGTTCATAGGGCGATCACATGTCGCGACCCGCGACTGAGCCTCATGGTTGGTCACGTGCTCATGCTTCTGCTCGGTTTTGGCACCAGGACGATGTGGCGTCGTAGAGGATGCTCCCCTAGGCGGCGGAGCTTTCCGTCCCCCTTTGGCCATGATGAGGCCTGTGGTGTCTCTGGGAGGGGGGCTACGTCTAGCCACGCCTGCCCCTGGTCTCCGACGCAGGAGTGGGCGCTCGTTGGACCGAGCCTGTGTGGCATCGACACGAACCACTCCAGAGCTGCCTGTCGTTGACGACAGCTCCACCGTTGGAACTGCTTTCCCCTTGTGCACCTTTGCAGTGAGCACGCCAGTGCGGACAGTGGATCGCGGGGGAGTAGGCGAGCGTTTCCGCTGCTTTGGCGGAGTGCGCGCCTTGTTTAACAGACCCCCCGGAGATGTGAGGGGGCTGCGACTTCCTCCATCTGACACCTCGCGCGGTCTGCCCCATGCCTGAGGGTGCTGCTCCCAAACATCATTCTTCACCGGCACCACACCCCTCCGCCCGTGCTCGTCCGCCCTCGGCACAGGGTATCCTCCCGCGACCTTAAAACCACCGCTCCGGGGCGTCTTGGGTGTTGTGCCACCTGGCGACACCATGCCACTTGACTTGCTGCTCGTAGGGCTCACTTTGAGCACGCCTGGCCCCACCATTTTCTGTTCTGCCGCCTGAACCCGTTTCCCCTCCGACTGATGCGCGCGCGCCCCCGCCAAGTTGCCCCACGCGGGAGTTGTCGCGGTTATGGCGCTGCGGGGCGTCACTCGCCCGGTGCCCCGTCCCGGTCGCTCTGGAGATACACACAGCAGCTCGTGCAGCGCCTCTGATAACGGTCTGAGCGGCGTAACGTCCATATCCTGTCGCGACAACCGGTATCCTATGAGCTCAACTGTTGTCATAGTCAAGGGTAGGGCCTGTGCAAGTAGGCTACTGTCTGTTAACTGTGTATCGTTTTCGGTACACGGGTACATAAACAAGCGACTTGCACAATACCCGATTGTCGGGTGAGTAATTCTTAGGGCTTAGGTTCTACGAGCGACGACAGCTGATGGTTATGAATCAACGAGGACTGCATCACCCCCGACGCACCTCCGCTGTGTCGTGATGGGTGAGTGCGTTCTGTTGGTGCATTCCGTGAGAGGCCGGGGACGAGCCGTGATGCCGCTGCCGATAGCGCTCAGTCTCAGCTCCTTTGCTGCGGGGCGTGGACGGCGAAGGTCTCTCCCCGGTTTGGCAGCGCGCTGTCATAGCCTGTCCTTCCATAGCGCCATCTCTGCCAGACAGGAAAGGGCGGTCGACGTTAAAGACTAGTGATGGTGATTGTGCTCAAGGCACGTTGCGAGTCCCCGATAAACTGATGTACCCGTACAGTTTTACTATAGCACTGTCCGGTTGGCGAAGCAGCCGGGCGGCTGGCTGTTGGCAGTGAGGCCAAGGCCACCCAGCTTTTCGGCACCATTAAGCTTTTGAGCGATTCAGATTACATGAGCGTCACGAAGCGAGAATTGGAGCGAGGTTGAGGAGAATGAGGTAGCTTACCCTCGGTGCCGTAACTCTTCTTCTCTGATAAACTTGGCAACCGACTCCAGTAGGGCCGTCCCACGCAGTTGCGTCGTGGCAGCGGAAGGTCCAAGGCCAACCCCGGTATATGCCCCTCCCTTCTCATTCGAGCCTGTCGCATTTCCACTTTCGGTTGTCATATGTTTCAGGGGCGCCACTCCACAGCGGCGAAAGTGCTGACGCGACCCTTTCGGTATTATTTATCTGCTGGCCAGTAATGCCTGGGAGTAATGATGACGATGAGACGAGGCCGCGGAAGAATCGGTCGGCGGAGCTGTCAGTCGGATACGATGGCAGACCACTCAAGCACAGCGGAGACACAGTCGCCGCCTTCCTTAGGGTGCAACTGCCATCCGCAATGCCTCAGCACGCCTGTCTATTTGGCCAAATCTCCAGAAGTGTGAGCTTCTGTAATAAAGTAGATTGGGCGCAAAAGTTTCAGTTTAAGGAGCTATCCCTGTAATCGCAACGCGACCCTGCGTGCTTCTGGAAGTACGTGGGAAAGGTGACGCGGCGCCCCGCCCTCGCAGCCTGTAACTGCCACTTTCTGCTGGAGGAATTCCCTCCGCAGCGCTTCACTGAATTAGTCAATGAGCTTGCCGATGCGCCGAGGGAAAGTAGTGCCTTGACGCTGCGAGAGACGGTGTTGCAACTTCGCGCTGACGCCGCCAACTCTTTCCGTCCCCTCAACCGTACCTGTACAGGTACTGGCTATTCAAATATGTAAAATTGGACGCGCCGCTCGGTAGGGTAGTTGCCCATCGACGGCTGTAACTCGGCGCTGGAAATGACGAGCGACAGCGATGCGAGTTGGTAGGGTATCTGACAGTATCCTACGACCTAACTACAGACGATATAGTCTCGATGGTACGGTGTTCAGTATTATGTACTAAGGAAACTCCACGTACATTCAGTAGTTGATAGTACATAGCGAATGACATATTCGGCATGCACGACGCGCCGTGCATGGTACGGGTTTAATCACGTTGTCCGTACAGTTTTGAATAAGCTACCCGTAGCAACCCCGCTTGATTATAAAAAGCTGGAATTTTTACAAGAATTTAAGCTGTGTTGGGGCTCACTTATATATGCCAAAGATGTGGATTACTTACATAATTTGGTATTGGTGGCCCTTGGGCCACCCTACACGCAATGTGAGAGGGGATCGGGTGGATGGGTTTGCGTGAGTGATAGCTCTCGCAAAAGACAGAAGGTGGACACACAGTCGCTGCTGGTGCGTCATATAGTGTGCGGACATTTTACTGTCCGGGCGCGCGTGGGCGCTTGAACCGTTAGGGGAGATGTAACGTCCGAGGTAACGCATGTTAATGCGTAATTCTAGCCCTATAATTCAGACCTCTATATTATCAATATGACCGTTCAAGCTGTGTTGGGGCTCACATATTCCATATGTCGCCGACATGCGTGTGACGTTGGGTGGGGTGCTGCCAGGGGTCATCCAACCAAAGAGTTGCCAAGCTCCCGGGCACGGGACCACGGGAGTACCGTTGGGTCGATGTAGTCAAGGACTACGTCCGATTCTCGCGCCCAACCGCCGAAGAACTTGATCTTCTGCATCGGGGTACTGATTTTGTACGCTGCATTAGCTACACCCTTTCGTAAGGGGTGCGAAGTCCACGCGAAACCGTCCGGAGGTTGTTCGTGTACTGCAAGAAGTACCCGTTGTAGCCATGCCGTCAGGGTGTCCGCCGTCCAATTTGTCGTTGGTTCGTGTAGACTGATGGCCCACCGCATGTCCGAAATCTTCCCGGCGGAGAACTTGGTACGGGCAGCGTCGAAGTACCTTAGTAGTTCCGCTATGCTAGGGTGGGCCGAGTCCGGTAGTTCACATAGGATTTTTCGCTCCGTGGAAGTACCCCGTTGACCTTTTCTTGTTCCGTGGTAGAGGAGGATTCCACCGGTTGGAGTACACAACAGGTCTCAAGACCGGCACTCAACTCCCGCTCCCCCGCGACAAAAAAGTTGTGGACATGAGCACCGTCGCCAGACACGCTCTAAGTAGTAGAATGAGGTCCGACTGGGCTTGAGTCCAAGTTTCTATCAGCTGCGTGCGGAGGTCCTTGGCCATGCGTAGCGATGACACAATAATCCGGGCTGCCATGTACATGCATGTGCAGCTGGGTTGGAGGGAAACTTGGGACTCTGCGAGACCCCGGCGGACTTTTGCTACCAAGTCGCCTTGTGCGAATGATTCGGCGCCGTGGTCTTTGAAGAAACCTTTCACGGTTGAGAGGTAAGGCTGCAGACTAGTTGCCTTGATGGTGCCACGTTCCCCGATCCATGCAATGTAGCGGGCCATGGTAGTGGATGTCGCGGCTAGCGGTGGTAGGCCTTGTTCCTCGCATAACTAAAAGTATGGTTTGATCGCGATGTTGTACGTGTCGGACGTGCTTTTCGCCCAAGCGGCGGTCAATAACTCGAGCGTTTTTGCTCCAAGGCTATATGTGCCCAGTAGGCGTTGCATGTAGGGGCGCATCGAGGCGGCCCATGGGTTGTTGCAGCCGGCCACCTCGATCTTGTAGCGTACTTTTGGTGCTCGGGTGGGGTACGTCTGGACTGTTGGCATGATTTGTCGTGTGTTGAACATGGTCAGGGTAGCACTGATTGCGCCCCGGCGGAGGTACAACCAAGCCGGGAGGGAATCCGGAAGACAATGACGGGGCAGTGAGGCTTGCCGATTGTACCGCGTCCGTGCCGCCGCCTGGGACGGAACAAGTGCGCGCGGGCCGGCAAGACCGTCTCGTGGCACGCCAACTCGGTAAGTGCCTTGTGCCACGCTTTGCCTTGCCAACGGGGGGCGACCACTGTGTCTGCTGCGCCGCAATGTTGTAACTTTTGGGCGAGGTCGCGCCAATTGTTTTCTTCTTGCCAGGACGAATGGGCGAGGTGAAGGGAGTCCACTTCTTCGCATGACGGGTGGAGCCAGTTCGCGTTGTACCGGGGAAGTAGCGTGTTGAGAGCCGACGCAAACCGGTCGATCGTGTGCGGACCGAAATGAGGGTCCATTTCGTGGAACAATGAGGGGTCTCCCACGTGTTCGCCGCGGAACGGATGTACCGGAGTCTAATGTGAATGTTGTTAATATTGTTGTAAGTAATTCCTAATGCAGATTAGTTACAGAGAGCTAATGTATGCTCTGATAGAAGTCCTTATGTAAAGGACATCACCTAGAGTGTCTGAGCGCGATATCACAAACTAGCGTACAGACAGCTGACAGCGACAGCTGACACACACTCTTGTCTCGACACCAGCCGCCACCCAAGGCTGGTCGTGTAGCGTATCTGTAACCATCACGTTACAGTATCTTCCTTATCGAACCGTGCATACCACGTTCAACAGGTTATGGAGCCCTCCACCTGAAGGTTACGCGAGACGACAGTGCCTTTCGGCGTGCAACTTGGACACTCGCCCGAAGGCAAAGCCATTTTTTTTTTTCGAATAATCATACTTTACTCTGTATATTTATTTCCACTTTCTCAAACACTACTCTACGGAACAGCCCCGCTACCACCTACTCTACTCTACGCCACGACGACCTAGCCAACCACACAAGCGCACTCGCTTGTGTGGACAGGGTGCATACAGGTCCAAGCTGGAGTGGGGAAGGGGGGAGCATTGTGAGGGTGAATACTCATACACAGGGTGCACGACAGCTTCAGCCGTAACGTAGAGCAGCGGACATATACACCTGCCTGTCCTTGCCTCGGCTGTCACTGTGCCCCACACTGGGTGGAGGATACGAAAAAGGTGCATTGAGACACCCCGGGGCAACAGGCCGACGGGTCGGCGGGCATCAGGCCGTCTCTTTGTATACCGTCGTTAGGCACAGTTACCGCTAGTGGATTTTTTCCACTGTCCGGTTGGGTACTCGACCCTTTCACGATGGCGCCAAAATCAAAGCCGACACCTACCGCATCGGCCGCCGACTCGGGTGTCGACTCCGGCACGTGCGACACTCCGTTGCCCGACTCAGCCGGCGACAGCATTCGACTGGTGATGGAACAGCTACAGCTGCTCCACGCCAGAATGGACGACCAGGACCGGACGCAGTCGGAGCTTCTCCGTCGGGACGCACTGCGCGATCACCCGGTGCCTATCGACACGGCGCCGTTCCAACCTGTGCCCAACCAGTACCGGCCTGCTAGCGACCCCGTGCCTACTCCAGTACACGAGTACCCACTCCACAGCAGCGCCAGCCGCAGGCCCACGATCGACCCGGAGTTCGTTGCGATGACAGCAGACTGGGCCACCAACTTCGATGGTGACTCTTTTTCCCGGTCTTTTCGCATGGACGCTCCGCTTATGCCGAGGACGGGTGAATTCAAGGCCTGGAAGCGCGACTTCCTGTCGTTCCTTTCGATTAAGGGGGCTGCACTGATCCCTCAACTTGCTCTTTCCTCTTCTGGCGTGCCTCTGAATCCAGTCGCTCAGCGGTTTGCGCACGCGATGCTCGTTCAGTGCTGCCGCCAGAACAAGCCAGCTGCACAGGCCATCGCGGGGGTCCCCGCTGGACGACTCGACTGCGGGACAGCCGCATGGGAAGTGTTGTGCGAGAGACTGGACGCGCAGTCCATTTCACGCACGCTGTCGCTCCTGGACCGCATGATGGTTCGTCAGGCCTCTGGTCAATCAGTCTCGGCATACGTCCACGCTGTGAAGCAGTGCTTCGATGAGCTGAACGAGTGCATGCAGCTGAGAGATGGCTCTGCAGCCATTCACCCCCACGTCCTCGCTCTGGTCATGATTCGCGGTCTGTCGAGCGTTGGGCAGTATGGCCAAGCCAAACAGTGTGTGATTAATGCCTTTGACACCGACTTCATCCTGTCAGCCGACAAAGTGATGGGGAGCATTATCCACCAGGCTCAAAATCTTGATGCAGATGGCTCCAACAAGGGGGACACTGCTGATTCCGGGCCTGCGGTCAATGCCTTCCTTGCGGATCGCAAACGGCAGGGTGGCCGTGGCGGTGGGGGATGGACCGCGGACAAAAAGAAGTCCAAGTTCGCAATGAAGTGCGGGGCCTGCGGAGACCCAAACCATGTCTGGTCGACCTGCAAAGCGCCGGATGCTGATGTCCTCCGCTGGACACTGGCCAAGCGCAAACAGATTGCCGAGAGATACGCGGACCAGCCTCCCCCCACTGCACACCTCAGCCACCTTTCTGCTGCTGAAGCATCTGAGGGACATGCTCCCGCTGAGGACGCACTGGAATACGACATGCAAGACGAGTATGACGACACTGAGGTCAGTACGTCCTTTGCCTCAGTTGCATTCACGTCTGCTGCATCTCGCGTTGCAGACCTGTCTGAGTACTGGGTAGTTGACTCTGCCTGCTCCGTTAACTTGACGTCATTTCGGTCGGATTTTTCGGACTTTCATCCATCCTCCCGCCGCAGCACAGTTGGTGGTGTTGGTGTCACGGTCCAGGGCAGTGGAAAAGTCCGCATCCCCATTTGCCTGACCTCCGGTCGAACAGTCTTTCGGCTCGCTCATGCCCTGTACACCCCTGACTTGTCCTCTCGATCAGCGCAACGTATCAGTCGTCTCCTGAGTGTCAGCTGGATGCAGCAACACTCAGGGTGTGCGTTTTCTTTCCCTACAGACACTGACTCTGGCACTGTCCGTGTGACCACAGGAATGGGGATGCTAATCCCGTCGGGGAACGGACTGTACCTCCTCCCGAGGTCGCATGCCTGTGCGGGGATGTCCTCGCCCACCGTAGACAGTCGTAGCCAGAACTCTGTCGCACTTGCTGCTGAGTGCGACGCTGCTTTGTGGCACAGTAGAATGGGGCACCTGAACATGCAGAGCCTGCAGGCTCAGCATTCTCATAACACGGTGTCTGTACCGGTTATGCCTAGTTCTGTAAAAGATCTCGCATGTGAGTCTTGCAATCTGAACAAAGCCACGTCTGCGCCAAAAAATCGCGCAGCATCTCAGAAGCCAGCCGCCCCGCTTCAACACATGTCGTGTGATCTGTGGGGTCCTGTCAGTGTAACCTCCCCCTACGGCCTGCGGTATTGCCTGCTGGTCATCGACCACCACACTAACTTCATGTGGGTGCGGTTTCTGAAGTCTAAGGATGAGACGTGCGCGAAACTGGAGACCATCCTCCTGGACGCGCGGCATACTCATGCCCGTTATCACTCACACCTCCACGCATTTGCACCGTTTCTGAAATTCGACTCAGACTCGGTTTTTGAGGCCGCGAACACGCAGCTCATGTGCGCGAGATTGGGTTTCAGCACTCAATTCTCGGCGCCCTATGCACATCACATGCTTGGGAAAGCAGAACGCCCGTGGCGCACACTGCGTGACTGCGCGTCCTCAATGCTTCACGCCATGTCTGTGCCTAACAGCATGTGGTCATGCGCGATCAGCACTGTGGTCCACCTCCGTAACCGTACTTACAGTCGGGCTGTTGGCCCGTCTGGGGGGGTCCCTGTCACCATTCTCACAGGCGCAGTCCCTGACGCGTCAGTATTTCGCGTGTTCGGATGTGCAGCATTTGCCAAGGTACCTGATAACCTCAGACGGAAACTTGGCCTGAAGGCGTTCCGAGGTGTGCTGGTGGGGTACTCTCATAACTCCCCATGGTATCGTATCTACAACCCCGCGACCAGGCGCATCACCACGTCTGTTCACGTCAAGTTTGAAGAGACTGTGCCTGGGTTCGGGACATCCCACCCTGTCGCCTCGTCGATTGATGTGTGTGCAGACACAGAGGCTCTCCCCATTTCCCCTGAAAGTCACCCACTCCCAGATCTGACCCTGGACACAGATGACACAGGGTGTGTGGAGGAGGTCGACAGACCCGCTCGCCCTCGCGGACCGCCTACTCGCTATGGGGAGTATGTTGCCCATGTCTCTACTGTGCCGCGCGTGTGTGTCACTGACTCGTGTGAGCACGACCTGTCCGACCACATGGACGACATTTTTCCACTCCCTGACTTCTCCATGATGACAGCTCAGCCACGTCACAGGTACTCTGAAGGACCTGTGAGTGATGTCGCTATGGTGTCCGCAAGCGTCTGTGTTGAACCCACATCCTACAAGGATGCCTTGGTTAGTCCACAGTCCGCGGAATGGCAGACAGCCATGCAGGTGGAATTCAACTCTCTGACGTCCAACCAGACGTGGGATCTCGTTCCCCTGCCCGCTGGACGCCGCGTGGTCAACAGCATGTGGGTCTACAAGGCTAAAACAGACGCATCTGGTGCCGTTTCTCGATACAAGGCGCGATTTGTCGCAAAAGGCTGCAGCCAGCGCGAGGGGATTGACTACACGGAGACGTTCTCACCCGTCATCCGACTAGCTAGCCTCCGCGTCTTCTTCAGTATTGCCGCTGCTCGTGACCTCGACCTGGGCGGTCTCGACATCGACACGGCGTTTTTGTACGCACCCATCAAGGAGGATGTCTACATCAGACAGCCCCTGGGGTTCGATGACGGTACCACCAATGTCTGTCACCTCCGCCGGTGCCTATACGGCTTGAAGCAGTCCCCCAGGGAGTTTAACGAGCTGCTTCGCGACTGGCTAGTCTCTCAAGGCTGGCGCCAGCTGATCTCTGACCCATGCATCTACATCTTCGAGGCCGACGGCGTTTTCGCCATGATTGCCCTCTACGTGGATGACATTCCTGTGGCGTGCAACAACACCGCCTGGCGGGTGGCCTTCACCGCGCTGGTGCGATCCCGATTTGACATCAAGGATCAGGGTGACCTGTCCGACATCATCGGCATGCACATCACCAGGGACAGAGCGGCGCGCACCATCAGCCTCGATCAAGGCAAATACGTGCGCGAGCTGCTTGAAAAACATGACATGGTGGACTGCAAACCCTCGTGTCTCCCGATGGACCCCGGTTTTTTGGCTGCGCTCTCCAAGCAGACGGCTGTACCCCTCACAGGCGCGGACCGGGACGTTTACCCGAGTCTGCTCGGCAGTTTGCAATATGCCGCTGTATGCACTCGCCCGGACATTTCGACCGCGCTCAGCATTCTGGGCTCTGCGCAAGCGAACCCTACAGTAGCCCACATGCAGGCCCTTAAGAAAGTGTTGCGCTATCTTAAAGGGTCTCCAGCCATGAGCCTGACGTTGGGGGGGGGTGAGGACAACACTCTCCAACTTACAGGCTTCGCTGATGCAGACCGGGGCAATGACAGTGTGACACGCCGGTCACGATCGGGATTTGTTTTTACACTGGGCAGAGGTGCAGTCAGCTACAAGTCTAGAAAGCAGTCCTGCGTCGCACAGTCAACATGCGAGGCTGAGTACTACTCAGCAGCGGACGCGACTAAGGAGGCCATCCATATTCGACAGATGTTGTCGGAGATCTTCAGTCGACCTGTCAGCGGGACGACCACAATCTGGGAAGACAACCAGAGCTGCATCGCCTATTCGCAGAATGCACTGGTGAGCGAGAAGACCAAGCACATCGACCTGAAGTATCATTTCGTGAAGGACCACGTACATCTGGGGACCGTCAAACTACGGTACCTACCCACCGGTGACATGGTCGCTGACATGCTGACCAAGCCACTACCTGGACCTGCACTCGTGAAACACAGGAGCGCCATTCTGGGGACATCTGGACCCATGCAGCGACACACTTTGTAGAAGGAATTCTGTAATCACTTCCATCTGGTCACAAGACACACCTTAGCTATCTTGAGGGGGAGTGTTGTAAGTAATTCCTAATGCAGATTAGTTACAGAGAGCTAATGTATGCTCTGATAGAAGTCCTTATGTAAAGGACATCACCTAGAGTGTCTGAGCGCGATATCACAAACTAGCGTACAGACAGCTGACAGCGACAGCTGACACACACTCTTGTCTCGACACCAGCCGCCACCCAAGGCTGGTCGTGTAGCGTATCTGTAACCATCACGTTACAGTATCTTCCTTATCGAACCGTGCATACCACGTTCAACAAATATCCAACATGTACAAAAGTCGGCGTAATTCGTTTATCATTTCCGGGGAGCGGGACGTAAGGCCGGCCATTACGCAGCAGACCGCCATGTTGTCTTCGTGTAGGAGGATGTTGCGGCCAACGAGATGTGGCAAGAAGGTGAGGACGGCCATACCGACGGCCTTCAGTTCCTTCCATGTAATGTGGTGGTGTTCGTCCTCTGGTCCCGAGAAGCCGCGTGCTTCGAGTCTGCCGTTCAATATTCCCCCCAACCATACCCCGAACTGTCGCAGTGTATGTATGCCGACTCGACCGGGGGGTGGATGTTCTTGCCATTTGCGTGGCTTGGTACTTGTGTCCACCACTGTAGATCGCGACGGAGCTGAGGGGTGAGGCGGACTCGGCCTCCCTACTTGTCGCCGAGTACGGAGTGCAGTTCGCGCAAGAAGAATCTTGCAGCCGGGATAGCAAGAAAAAGGTACTGCGTTTGACCTGCGAATAATTGAAGTTCCTTTACATGGAGCCACATGTTGGCTCGTGTAGCACGTTACAATACTTGCCGGGCTTGTTTGGCGAGCTTCTGAAGCTTTGCTGCTAGGGCGAAGAAGTAACCTATTGTTGTGTCGATGTCGACGCCCAGGTGGTGGCCGTATTGTGTCGGCTCCCAAAAACCTTTGAGGGGTGGCGGAGAAGGCCGAGACTAGTGAGGAGGCGGTCGACGCGTTGACGGAGCGCTAGAGCGAGAGCCCGGGTGGCTGCGAAGAGGAGGAATTCGTCGACGTAAGGTAAGATTTTTGCTCCGCGCCACCGAGTGTGTCGTAGGAAGCGCTTGCTCGGTATTTCGCCGTCGGGCTGCGTAGGCCTCCCCTGGTGTGTCGTAAACCCACCGGGGTCGGGTTGTCGGAGGTGTCGTACAAATGTGACCGTAAACGCGCAGAAGTGGCAAGGGATGAGCGACCACCCCATCGGTAGGCCAGTTAGCCGGTACAGTTGTTGTAAGTAATTCCTAATGCAGATTAGTTACGGAGAGCTAATGTATGCTCTGATAGAAGTCCTTATGTACAGGACATCACCTAGAGTGTCTGAGCGCGATATCACAAACTAGCGTACAGACAGCTGACAGCGACAGCTGACACACACTCTTGTCTCGACACCAGCCGCCACCCAAGGCTGGTCGTGTAGCGTATCTGTAACCATCACGTTACAGTATCTTCCTTATCGAACCGTGCATACCACGTTCAACAGGTTATGGAGCCCTCCACCTGAAGGTTACGCGAGACGACAGTGCCTTTCGGCGTGCAACTTGGACACTCGCCCGAAGGCAAAGCCATTTTTTTTTTCAAATAATCATACTTTACTCTGTATATTTATTTCCACTTTCTCAAACACTACTCTACGGAACAGCCCCGCTACCACCTACTCTACTCTACGCCACGACGACCTAGCCAACCACACAAGCGCACTCGCTTGTGTGGACAGGGTGCATACAGGTCCAAGCTGGAGTGGGGAAGGGGGGAGCATTGTGAGGGTGAATACTCATACACAGGGTGCACGACAGCTTCAGCCGTAACGTAGAGCAGCGGACATATA
Source organism: Tetraselmis chui (assembly GCA_026401115.1). NCBI lineage: Eukaryota > Viridiplantae > Chlorophyta > Chlorodendrophyceae > Chlorodendrales > Chlorodendraceae > Tetraselmis > Tetraselmis chui. The sequence goes on from JAPMLY010000834.1 coordinate 21,475, forward strand.
CACCTGCCTGTCCTTGCCTCGGCTGTCACTGTGCCCCACACTGGGTGGAGGATACGAAAAAGGTGCATTGAGACACCCCGGGGCAACAGGCCGACGGGTCGGCGGGCATCAGGCCGTCTCTTTGTATACCGTCGTTAGGCACAGTTACCGCTAGTGGATTTTTTCCACTGTCCGGTTGGGTACTCGACCCTTTCACGATGGCGCCAAAATCAAAGCCGACACCTACCGCATCGGCCGCCGACTCGGGTGTCGACTCCGGCACGTGCGACACTCCGTTGCCCGACTCAGCCGGCGACAGCATTCGACTGGTGATGGAACAGCTACAGCTGCTCCACGCCAGAATGGACGACCAGGACCGGACGCAGTCGGAGCTTCTCCGTCGGGACGCACTGCGCGATCACCCGGTGCCTATCGACACGGCGCCGTTCCAACCTGTGCCCAACCAGTACCGGCCTGCTAGCGACCCCGTGCCTACTCCAGTACACGAGTACCCACTCCACAGCAGCGCCAGCCGCAGGCCCACGATCGACCCGGAGTTCGTTGCGATGACAGCAGACTGGGCCACCAACTTCGATGGTGACTCTTTTTCCCGGTCTTTTCGCATGGACGCTCCGCTTATGCCGAGGACGGGTGAATTCAAGACCTGGAAGCGCGACTTCCTGTCGTTCCTTTCGATTAAGGGGGCTGCACTGATCCCTCAACTTGCTCTTTCCTCTTCTGGCGTGCCTCTGAATCCAGTCGCTCAGCGGTTCGCGCACGCGATGCTCGTTCAGTGCTGCCGCCAGAACAAGCCAGCTGCACAGGCCATCGCGGGGGTCCCCGCTGGACGACTCGACTGCGGGACAGCCGCATGGGAAGTGTTGTGCGAGAGACTGGACGCGCAGTCCATTTCACGCACGCTGTCGCTCCTGGACCGCATGATGGTTCGTCAGGCCTCTGGTCAATCAGTCTCGGCATACGTCCACGCTGTGAAGCAGTGCTTCGATGAGCTGAACGAGTGCCTGCAGCTGAAAGATGGCTCTGCAGCCATTCACCCCCACGTCCTCGCTCTGGTCATGATTCGCGGTCTGTCGAACGTTGGGCAGTATGGCCAAGCCAAACAGTGTGTGATTAATGCCTTTGACACCGACTTCATCCTGTCAGCCGACAAAGTGATGGGGAGCATTATCCACCAGGCTCAAAATCTTGATGCAGATGTCTCCAACAAGGGGGACACTGCTGATTCCGGGCCTGCGGTCAATGCCTTCCTTGCGGATCGCAAACGGCAGGGTGGCCGTGGCGGTGGGGGATGGACCGCGGACAAAAAGAAGTCCAAGTTCGCAATGAAGTGCGGGGCCTGCGGAGACCCAAACCATGTCTGGTCGACCTGCAAAGCGCCGGATGCTGATGTCCTCCGCTGGACACTGGCCAAGCGCAAACAGATTGCCGAGAGATACGCGGACCAGCCTCCCCCCACTGCACACCTCAGCCACCTTTCTGCTGCTGAAGCATCTGAGGGACATGCTCCCGCTGAGGACGCACTGGAATACGACATGCAAGACGAGTATGACGACACTGAGGTCAGTACGTCCTTTGCCTCAGTTGCATTCACGTCTGCTGCATCTCGTGTTGCCGACCTGTCTGAGTACTGGGTAGTTGACTCTGCCTGCTCCGTTAACTTGACGTCATTTCGGTCGGATTTTTCGGAATTTCATCCATCCTCCCGCCGCAGCACAGTTGGTGGTGTTGGTGTCACGGTCCAGGGCAGTGGAAAAGTCCGCATCCCCATTTGCCTGACCTCCGGTCGAACAGTCTTTCGGCTCGCTCATGCCATGTACACCCCTGACTTGTCCTCTCGATCAGCGCAACGTATCAGTCGTCTCCTGAGTGTCAGCTGGATGCAGCAACACTCAGGGTGTGCGTTTTCTTTCCCTACAGACACTGACTCTGGCACTGTGCGTGTGACCACAGGAATGGGGATGCTAATCCCGTCGGGGAACGGACTGTACCTCCTCCCGAGGTCGCATGCCTGTGCGGGGATGTCCTCGCCCACCGTAGACAGTCGTAGCCAGAACTCTGTCGCACTTGCTGCTGAGTGCGACGCTGCTTTGTGGCACAGTAGAATGGGGCACCTGAACATGCAGAGCCTGCAGGCTCAGCATTCTCATAACACGGTGTCTGTACCGGTTATGCCTAGTTCTGTAAAAGATCTCGCCTGTGAGTCTTGCAATCTGAACAAAGCCACGTCTGCGCCAAAAAATCGCACAGCATCTCAGAAGCCAGCCGCCCCGCTTCAACACATGTCGTGTGATCTGTGGGGTCCTGTCAGTGTACCCTCCCCCTACGGCCTGCGGTATTGCCTGCTGGTCATCGACCACCACACTAACTTCATGTGGGTGCGGTTTCTGAAGTCTAAGGATGAGACGTGCGCGAAACTGGAGACCATCCTCCTGGACGCGCGGCATACTCATGCCCGTTATCACTCACACCTCCATGCATTTGCACCGTTTCTGAAATTCGACTCAGACTCGGTTTTTGAGGCCGCGAACACGCAGCTCATGTGCGCGAGATTGGGTTTCAGCACTCAATTCTCGGCGCCCTATGCACATCACATGCTTGGGAAAGCAGAACGCCCGTGGCGCACACTGCGTGACTGCGCGTCCTCAATGCTTCACGCCATGTCTGTGCCTAACAGCATGTGGTCATGCGCGATCAGCACTGTGGTCCACCTCCGTAACCGTACTTACAGTCGGGCTGTTGGCCCGTCTGGGGGGGTCCCTGTCACCATTCTCACAGGCGCAGTCCCTGACGCGTCAGTATTTCGCGTGTTCGGATGTGCAGCATTTGCCAAGGTACCTGATAACCTCAGACGGAAACTTGGCCTGAAAGCGTTCCGAGGTGTGCTGGTGGGGTACTCTCATAACTCCCCAGGGTATCGTATCTACAACCCCGCGACCAGGCGCATCACCACGTCTGTTCACGTCAAGTTTGAAGAGACTGTGCCCGGGTTCGGGACATCCCACCCTGTCGCCTCGTCGATTGATGTGTGTGCAGACACAGAGGCTCTCCCCATTTCCCCTGAAAGTCACCCACTCCCAGATCTGACCCTGGACACAGATGACACAGGGTGTGTGGAGGAGGTCGACAGACCCGCTCGCCCTCGCGGACCGCCTACTCGCTATGGGGAGTATGTTGCCCATGTCTCTACTGTGCCGCGCGTGTGTGTCACTGACTCGTGTGAGCACGACCTGTCCGACCACATGGACGACATTTTTCCACTCCCTGACTTCTCCATGATGACAGCTCAGCCACGTCACAGGTACTCTGAAGGACCTGTGAGTGATGTCGCTATGGTGTCCGCAAGCGTCTGTGTTGAACCCACATCCTACAAGGATGCCTTGGTTAGTCCACAGTCCGCGGAATGGCAGACAGCCATGCAGGTGGAATTCAACTCTCTGACGTCCAACCAGACGTGGGATCTCGTTCCCCTGCCCGCTGGACGCCGCGTGGTCAACAGCATGTGGGTCTACAAGGCTAAAACAGACGCATCTGGTGCTGTTTCTCGATACAAGGCACGATTTGTCGCAAAAGGCTGCAGCCAGCGCGAGGGGATTGACTACACGGAGACGTTCTCACCCGTCATCCGACTAGCTAGCCTCCGCGTCTTCTTCAGTATTGCCGCTGCTCGTGACCTCGACCTGGGCGGTCTCGACATCGACACGGCGTTTCTGTACGCACCCATCAAGGAGGATGTCTACATCAGACAGCCCCTGGGGTTCGATGACGGTACCACCAATGTCTGTCACCTCCGCCGGTGCCTATACGGCTTGAAGCAGTCCCCCAGGGAGTTTAACGAGCTGCTTCGCGACTGGCTAGTCTCTCAAGGCTGGCGCCAGCTGATCTCTGACCCATGCATCTACATCTTTGAGGCCGACGGCGTTTTCGCCATGATTGCCCTCTACGTGGATGACATTCCTGTGGCGTGCAACAACACCGCCTGGCGGGTGGCCTTCACCGCGCTGGTGCGATCCCGATTTGACATCAAGGATCAGGGTGACCTGTCCGACATCATCGGCATGCACATCACCAGGGACAGAGCGGCGCGCACCATCAGCCTCGATCAAGGCAAATACGTGCGCGAGCTGCTTGAAAAACATGACATGGTGGACTGCAAACCCTCGTGTCTCCCGATGGACCCCGGTTTTTTGGCTGCGCTCTCCAAGCAGACGGCTGTACCCCTCACAGGCGCGGACCGGGACGTTTACCCGAGTCTGCTCGGCAGTTTGCAATATGCCGCTGTATGCACTCGCCCGGACATTTCGACCGCGCTCAGCATTCTGGGCTCTGCGCAAGCGAACCCTACAGTAGCCCACATGCAGGCCCTTAAGAAAGTGTTGCGCTATCTTAAAGGGTCTCCAGCCATGAGCCTGACGTTGGGGGGGGGTGAGGACAACACTCTCCAACTTACAGGCTTCGCTGATGCAGACTGGGGCAATGACAGTGTGACACGCCGGTCACGATCGGGATTTGTTTTTACACTGGGCAGAGGTGCAGTCAGCTACAAGTCTAGAAAGCAGTCCTGCGTCGCACAGTCAACATGCGAGGCTGAGTACTACTCAGCAGCGGACGCGACTAAGGAGGCCATCCATATTCGACAGATGTTGTCGGAGATCTTCAGTCGACCTGTCAGCGGGACGACCACAATCTGGGAAGACAACCAAAGCTGCATCGCCTATTCGCAGAATGCACTGGTGAGCGAGAAGACCAAGCACATCGACCTGAAGTATCATTTCGTGAAGGACCACGTACAGCTGGGGACCGTCAAACTACGGTACCTACCCACCGGTGACATGGTCGCTGACATGCTGACCAAGCCACTACCTGGACCTGCACTCGTGAAACACAGGAGCGCCATTCTGGGGACATCTGGACCCATGCAGCGACACACGTTGTAGAAGGAATTCTGTAATCACTTCCATCTGGTCACAAGACACACCTTAGCTATCTTGAGGGGGAGTGTTGTAAGTAATTCCTAATGCAGATTAGTTACAGAGAGCTAATGTATGCTCTGATAGAAGTCCTTATGTACAGGACATCACCTAGAGTGTCTGAGCGCGATATCACAAACTAGCGTACAGACAGCTGACAGCGACAGCTGACACACACTCTTGTCTCGACACCAGCCGCCACCCAAGGCTGGTCGTGTAGCGTATCTGTAACCATCACGTTACAGTATCTTCCTTATCGAACCGTGCATACCACGTTCAACAACAGTGGGCCGCGCACGTTTACTGTTAGGAAGTCGCGCTGCTATGGCACGATGCCCAGCGCGTAGAACCCGTCCTTTAGGTCGAACGAGAACATGTAGTCGCCCTTCTGTGTGAGATGTCGAGCGCCTAGCAGAGACTCCATCCGTAGTCGCTTTCTAACGCATGAGCTGTTCATGTGTCGTAGGTCGACGAGAAATCGCCACTGATTGTTGCCGGGCTTGGCGTTTAAGAACAATCTGGATACGTATTTGATGCAGGTGGTGGGCTCCCATGCTCCCATCTCCACGAAGCGCGCGAGTTCGGCCTCGACAAAGGTGAGTTGCTCGGGGGTAGTGTCTAGTAGGGACACGCCTTGGTTGAACGGGGGTGGGGGTCGATTGTTTAGGAAGGAAATAGTAACGCCCTCCCGGATCCACCTCAAGACTTGACCGCTCGCGCCGATATCTTTCCCTGCTTGCCAGTTTCGCCGCACGCGATGACGCATGTAGTTTGAATCTGGTGTGCAGGAATCGGCGCGGCGGGTCACCCCGTCATTCCTCCTTGTCGGCCTCAATCTCCTTGTGTGCCTTGTCGGTAGCGGGGAGGGGCCGGGCTGCCGTGCGGTCCTTAGGCTTGGCCTTGTGTTTGTCCGGGTTGTCCGGCTTGTCGTTCGGCTTGTCCGGTCTGCCTGGTCGAGGCTTTTCGGCTTTGAACTGTGCAGCTGCTTGCGCCTTTGCAGCTGCTGTGATGCTGACTTCGAGTCGCTTGTCCTCAAGGACGGACATGAGTCCGTCGACGACGTTGCCTCCACGGTCGGAGGCGATGGTGTCGAAGGAGCGTGTGTAGACGAGCCGCTCGGCGACTCGTTCTTCGCCGCCGAGGATCTTCTTCGCCTTGAAGCGCCTGGTGTAGGTGAGTCGCGCTTCCCCCGCTGAGGCCATTGCTTGATGTGTACGTAGCGCCGCGTCGACGAGCGAGTAGGCGTAGGCTGCTTCGTCGGGGGTAGAGGTGACCGCGCGAGTCGTTTCCATAGCATTTTCGAGTGCCGAGTTAGCGGCGGCCGTAAATACACCATAGCATAGCATGTGTCGATACTCGTCGCGGGAGGAGATTCTCGCGTTACCAATAAAAACTTGTCGGCCTCGTCGTGTCGAGGGTTCCATAGGCACGGGACTGCTGTGCCGGAGGGGGGTAGGCATGCCGCGAACGTACGGGACACGAAGTCTGTCCATTCTCTAGGGTCGATGTACTCTAGAGGGGTGTCTTTACTATCGGTTGGTAGAGCGTCGTGCTCGCGTCGTCCACCCGCAGTTCTGTCGAAATCGGCTGTGGGGATGGCTGAAGTAGTGTGCTTGGTTGGCGCGGCTGCGATAGATAGGGCTTCGACATGGGCTGCTAACTGTTGTACAATATTTGTCAGCAATTGTAGATGGTATGGCTGTTGTTCCGGCGCGTCACCTCGCGCAACGGGGTCGATAGGCAATACCATGCGGGGTCGATAGGCAATACCATGCGGTTTGCCATCTGAGCTCAGGGAGTGTGTTGTCGTGCGTCGTGCAGGAGACTCAAGTGATCAACACCTTGCTAGCAAGAGCCACGATGCCGTTTGCGTGAGCGATAGGTCTCGCAAGAGGCAGAAGGTGGACACACAGTCGCTGCTGGTGCGTCATATAGTGTGCGGACATTTTACTGTCCGTGCGCGCGTGGGCGCTTGAACCGTTAGGGGAGATGTAACGTCGGAGGTAACGCATGGTATTGTGTGATTCTAGCCTTGTAATTCAGACCTCTATATTACCAATATGAACAAAAACGTGGAAGCCACCAAGCAAAGCGGAAAAAGCAGAAAAAACCCACAGGCTTAACGCGGAAATTCCTGTTTTGCTGGGATGCCTAGTACAAGTAGCCGGTTTAACTCGGATAAAATCCATATATGTAATATTCGTATACATTTTCTCCTATATGGGTCCTCTGCGCTGCTGGATTGCAAATATAAATGTGTCCGATGAGCAAAAGTGAAACACGAGTAATGCATAAAGTTGATGGCAGACATGCAGAATAACGAGTTCGGTCCTTTAAGTTCGCGCTCTGCCTTAATTGCACCACACCCGCATGTACACACACACACACACACACACACACACACACACACACACACACACCTCACACACAAACACGCAATTCGAGCAATTACACGTCATGATTCGACGCGACCTCCTTCTTGTAGAGTCTCATCGACGAATTGCATTAAAAGTTGGAGAATATTGGCAATTTAGGATACGCTATACAACATTTTATGTCAGTGATGCTATCATTCAATATATGGAAACATTTGACTCCGTGCTTGTGCACATTTGCGGCGGTTTACACGATGCAAACATACATATGCGACTCTTACATACCGAATGAGTGACGGCAAATACTGGTATGCACTGCGTACGTAAACGCCAATCTAGTAGTGTATAAGTCATGTCGTGAGAGCATTCAGCTACAAATGTAGAAGCAATTCAATCCATACCATGATGATGCGCAGCATGATGATGACCGCGTTTCGGTGACAAAGGGCGTCCATCCAAACGTCTACACCACAAGCATGTAATGTAAATAAAATGCATTGCCGAAAGTTAGGGCTTCGGTACACATTTCAAAGTGTGGGTGGCAGAATTCACATTTAACCGTCAGTATTACAATTATAGAGCTCAAAATAGGCAGTTATTTGTCCGAATCGACAACTTGAAGTGTGTGCATTGGTTTTCCGGGATAGACGTATGGATGTCTTAAACCCTAAGCCCTAAACACCTAAATGCGGAATTATCTTTCGCTAAACTTTTACGAGGTCGCCGGCGGCTCCATCGACCTCCAAACCTCGACGGGCGGGTCCCCGTGCATGAGTTGTGGTATGTTTTGTTCAATATGATTAGGAAGGGGGCGGAACCCAACATGAATCCTCATTGGTAGGGCATGCTTGCAGTGGCGTTCGCAAACTCTAAGTGTACTGCATAATGGCCCCTTCTCGAGGCCCAAACGACTTGCGTGCAGTGTATAGTGAGGACGACGTGGGTTTGTTGTTGCGCTGAAGGCGTCGCCTTATGTGGTCCTTTGCAACCGTGCATGAAGTGGCATCAAGAAAGGCAGCCCACGAAGGAGAGAGGGCGAGTAAGGAAAAACGGATGTGGTACAAGAGTCAACGCATCAAACGTCACAAGAAGAGAAAAATAGCAAATATATTCAAGATGATGGGGTTGGTGCATCATCATGCGATGGCGGATAAGTATATGTAAATGTAGTTAGATGCGTGCATACGTGGTGAACGCGAAGTAATAAACTCGTATAGCTTAGGTTGCACGGGATTTGATATCAAAATCACAATCGTGTCCCGTCTAAGCCGCTCAAGCAGTTGCCATATTTACTGCGTACATGCATGACTTGCGTCTTGCTAAATCATGTAATCGATGCACAATGTTGTAGAAATTAGAATTGTTTTAACAACTACCGATAAATTGGATGTTGTCTTTGGGCGTTCCAAACGCTGCCATCTAGGTCTTAGTGATAGGGTTTTACGCCGGGGGTCTCCTTATCCATCCCTCTCCGTCGGCAATAACAACATAATATAAATCGTACATGGACAGACATTGTCTATCGCTATGATTAAATATGAAAAACACCGTGTCGCTATCTCCACCGTGTCGCTATCTCCACGATGCGCGGCCCGCTCCCGCAGCTCGGGGGTGATGATCAAGATGAGCGAGTGTGGGTCGAGCCAGGCCTGCATAACCTAGGCTATTGTGCGACTCCGGTCGTACCGGAGCTTGGGGGGGAAGGCATGCGAAAAACCCCCTCGCTCCGATCGTCGTAAGCCCCGACTCGATCCATGCACACCCTCGTCCGAGATATTAGCCGCTCTTCTCGTCGCAGCTCGCCTCCTAGCCTAGGCTTCCCCCTCCCTTCGGGGCGGGGGGGGGGGAGAAAACCCATCCGCAATTGGTTGCCGTCTGTCGCTCCTCCCGTCGCGTTTGTCTTGTCCCGGGCAGCCGCCAACTCTTTCCGGCCCGGGATGATCCGTGATATACCGACCGCACCCTCCCCTTGTGGTTTACGCGGCCATGGGGACGCCGTGGGGGATGCGCACTCGCAATAACCCTAGCACACCGCCTTAGGCATCCTAGCATCGATGATGGGTACCGACGAGAGGAGAGAATGGGTGGGAAGGTAGGATCGGCGCTCCGACCTCAAAAGGTGCCGGGTAAGAAAGATATTACCGAAGCCCTCCGTACGGGTTTCTTTTAGCGGCGGCCGATCTAATACCAACGCTGTCAAACCGTGCCGCTCCTCTCGCCGGTGCTGTCGAGTTCCATCCCCATGGATGGGTATGCTCGACCTCAAGAGCGTTGGTTGACGTCGAGCGAGCGCCCTTCCCTGGCGCTGCTTCCCGGCTGTCCGCGTCCAGCTCCAACACCCGCATCCCACCGCTGATCCGTCCGTGCCCTTTTTCGCAACTTTTTTCCACATGCACCATCCCCGCCTCCTTATCGGGAGAGTATCTGTGAGTAATGAGTCGCGAAGACACATATCGGACTGGCCGAGCGGGATATCTTAGTGTTGGTGTACGGAGAATTGTTTTCCCAACACCCTCGATACAACGAGTTGTTCCCGAAGTCTGCTGATCACGCGGATCGCAGCTGCCTCGTGCAGCCCCCAACCATGCCAAGTATGGCACGGCTACATGGTTACCAACGCCCACCGCGTGGAGGTAGAGGTAAGTGCCAACGGGCATGCGAACGCACCCCCCTCCGGAACCGCCGCCGCTGCGCCGCCGGCGGGCGCCCACAGTGTTGTATTAGACAAAAAAATTCCTGCCACATATTTTTGTAAAAGCGGCTGCATGGCGCTCGGCTGAATAATGGATCGAGCCATCAGAGGTGACAAAATAACCGAGAAAAATAGTCATTCAACGGGGCGCAAGGGGGGGGCAGCAGGTCGTAAGAAGGGGAGCTTGACTTGCATGTAAAAAACAAGGAAGCGTGAGTAAATGATGAGGGTTCTAGGGTTGGTGCATCACGCGATGTCGGTTAGCATGAAGTCACAAGTCAGAATCATGAAGGGACGCGTCATTGTATGCGTGAAGCCCAATGCTGTAACCGTTGCTCAATGCTGCCTACCATATAACTCCCACATTCGGTGAAAGCAAGGACTCCATGCATGAGAATTGAAAAATGGAGGCACCATAGTTGATAAAAAAACCGGGAAGGTGAGTCATGGAGTTACACTTTTTGGGTGGGAGGCGGGGGGGTGGGGGTCGTAACAAGTAAGGCGAGCTTAGATGTATGTGGAACCACCAACGACGGCCATGTCATGCAAAGCGACCATTATTAATCTTTCCACGCCACGTTGTCCCTTACAAAGCTCGCATGCATAGTGCTGAAAATTCAGGAGTCAACATGCGGCAGAAAACAGAGGAATCGTTACCACAGTTACCGATTGCTTACAACTAGAGGGGGGAGGAACATTACTGCATATTTGTGTGCTTGGACACACACATGCAGCAACACCATACAGCGCGCAATGCTCTTCGTTCAGGGGCGACGGAAAGGCGCATGTGCCAACTTTTCCATGATATCATCCAGCGAAATGATGGCTTCCATGATGTCCGGCTCGGCGCTAAGCGTGCGCCATCTGCTAACACCGGGGGGTGTCATGACGCGCTCCGGCCTCCACAACTCAGCGACGACCATGTAGAGCGGAGTCCAAAGAGGCGCGCACGCGACGAAGAAATATCTCCCACGGCCAACAAGAGCCGAATATAGCCTATCCTCCGCCGCTTTTGCATTGTGCGTCGCTTCCGTGGATCCCACCTTCCGGATTGAGGGGCCGCCCTGATGATGCCGAACGGAAGCCGGTGTTGGCGGTTGTATTGAATCGTGCAAACACGTTCTCTATGGAAGGTGGCTAACGCATACGTAATTATAGTGACAATCACGCAGATAGGACATTCACAGAGACAACCAACCCGAGGCGTGGTGTCGGGACAACAAAAGTGAGAGAGATGTAGCCTAGCGACAACTCTAAACCGAATCAAATAGGTTATCGGTATGTCCGATATAGACATGTACTAATCATATCTAGAACAGCTTACATTGGCTATTTGTAAATAGTAACTAGAAAGTATTACTTACTACACCCCCCTGAAGGTAGCAACGGGATGAAACGTTGCATTTGGTCAACTCCTCCTAGGATTACACTTCGGTGTCTTGTCAGTGCTGGTCTTGGTAGTGGTTTGGTGAACATATCAGCCACCATTTGGTCAGTGGGGAGGTACCTCAACTTGATGGTTTCCTGCTCCACGTGGTCATGTAGAAAGTGCCGCTTGAGACCGATGTGTTTGGTCTTCTCGCCGACTAAGGCATTTTGGGAGTACGCGATGGCGCTTTGGTTGTCCTCCTAGATGGTGGTGGTTTCGGTGATGGGGGCGTTGAAGATCTCCTCCGTAAGTTGGCGGAGGTGGAGTCCCTCCTTGGTGGCGTCAACCGCAGAATATTACTCGGCTTCACAAGTAGATTGGGCCACACAAGTATGTTGTTTGGACTTGTAGTTGATGGGCCCGCGTCCGAGGGTAAAGAGATAGCCCGAACGCGACTTGCGGGTGATGCTATCGTTTGCCTAGTCCGCGTCAGCAAAGCATGTAAGTTAGAGATTGTGGTCAATGCCCCCCCCCAACGCCAAGCGCATGTCGATGGTGCCATGCAGGTATCGGAGTACCTTCTTCAGGGCCTGCAACTGAGAGTCCGTGGGGGGTGCTTGGGCGGAGCTAAGGATGCTCAACGCCGTGGAAACATCGGGACGCGTGCATAGGGCCGCGAACTGGAGACCGCCAAGGAGGCTGGGGTAGACTTCCTTGGCCACCCCTGTAAGGGGGGTTGAGGCCATGTGCGGGAGGCCGCCGAGAAAGCCGGGGTCCATAGGGAGGGACGATGGCTTAGAGTCGGTCATGCCATACATGGCGAGGATGTCACGCAGGTATTTGGACTGATTTAGTGAAATGTTGCGTGCCGAGCGGTTGCGGGTGATGTGCATGCCAAGGAGTTGAGAGAGGTCACCAAGGTCCTTGATCTTGAACCGTGCACCAAGTTGAGCCACGCATAATTGCACGCATCATTGCATGCTGCACGAATGTCGTCCACGTAAAGTGCGATCATGGCGAAGACGTGCCCGTCGCGGAAGATGTAGATGCACGGGTCTGAGACGCATTGTTGCCATCCATGGTCGACAAGCCATGCACGATGGAGCCATGCACGAACTCGCGAGGGGACTGTTTCAGTGCGTAGAGGCAGCGTTTGAGGTGACATATTTTAGACGTGCCATCAGAGATGCCGAGAGGCTGGCGGATGTACACGTCCTCCGTGATGGGGGCGTAGAGGAACGCAGTGTCGATGTCGAGCTGACATAATTAAAAGATCGGGGGCGGCCGCGATGGCGAGGAAGAGGCGAAGCCTCGCCATGCGGATGACTGGGAATACCGTTTCCGTATAGTCGAGGCCTGCGCGTTGGCTTCAACTTTTGGCGACGAACCATGCTTCGAAGCGGGAGATGTCGCCCACGGTGTCTGATTTGATGTTGTAGATCCACGTGTTACTTACGACCATGCGGTCCGGGGGAAGGTCGACGAGTTCCCACGTGCAGTTGTCGATAAGGAAGGAGCACTCCTCCTGCATAGCTGCTTGCCACTGAGGTGCCTGGGCGTTGGCCAGAGCATCCCGGTACGACTTAGGTTTAACACACTCCCGGGGAAAGGAGAGCAACGGCGGTAGTTGATGCGCCGGCTGGAGTGTGGGGCGGACCAGTGATTTGTTCGGGAACGTAGGGCTGCTCGAAGATGTCCTCTTTCGCTTTGCCATGGTCAGGGTCACAAGACGCCGTGACAAGTGTCGGCGGGTAGTCGAACATGTGGGCCACAAGGTCCCCGAAGCGGAGGGGTTGAGACCTGAGGCGAGACTGACGGGAGACTGAGGGGGGAGGGGAAGATTCGGATGTGGAGGTGACGAGAGGGTGGGATGTGGGCGAGGTACATGAGTGTCATCGTTATCCGAAGCATGTGCGATCACCGAGTAAACGGGGAGTCGCGCGCCGAAGCCCGGGGTGTCCTTTTGAAAGACAACATGGACTGATATAGTGAAGCGGCGATTCTCGGGGTTGTAGACGCGGTACCCTGGAGCGTCATGCGGGTAGCCGACCATGACACCACGAAACGCTTATTCGCTGAGTTTCCGACGGAACTTGTCGGGTACCTTGTCGGGTAACTTGTCGGCGAAAACGGTGCATCCGAATACGCGGAACTTGGAGTAAGGAGAGTGAGAGGGACGCCACCGGTGATGCCGACCGAGCGGCGGTAGGTACGTTTGCGCAGGTAGACAAGTGTGTTGATAGCGCACGATCACATGGAGTTTGGAACACCCATGCAATGGAGCATCTCAGATGCGTTGTCCCTAGTAGTGCGCTAGGGGCGTTCGTATTTGCCGAGCATGTGATGTACATAGGGGGCAGAGAATTGTACGCCGACGCCCATGCGCGCACACATGTGGCGGGTGGCAGTAGCCTCAAAGAAATAGTCCGAGTCGAATTTAAGGACCGGGGCGAAGGCGCCCGACTCGGAGTGATGGCGTGCATGTAAGTGCTTGATTTCAAAGACGATACTTTCCAGCTTTGAGCATGTGTCGTCTTTCGACCTAAGGAACCGCACCCACATATAGTGTGTGTGGTGTACGATGACGAGCAGGCAAGTAACGGAGACCACGTGGGGAGGGGACATTCACTGGACCCCAGAGGTATGTGGACATGTTATGCACGGGATGGGATGGTTTTACGCAAGCGGTGGTGTTGCTGGGTGCAACCGTGGCCTTGTGGAGTAAACATGAATCGCAAGATTTGTTTTTACATTGCTGGCTAATGTTGAGCTAGTGGGGACACCGTGGGAGTGTGGAGCCTGCATGCTTTGCATATTGAGGTGTCCAAACCGGCGGTGCCACAGTACTGGATCGCACTAGGCAGAGAGAGCAACACGGGGGCCGGCGTCATACGACGACTCCGCTGAGGGGCTTGGGGGCAGCTCTGGTTGGTGGGGGAGGAGGTAGAGGCCATTGCCGGACAGCTTTAGCACACCCATTCCTGTGGTCGCCATGAGGAGGCCAGTGCGTGTAAGGGGGTGTGGGACTAAAACATTGCACAATTGGGTCTAAAACGTTGCACGGATTTAGTCCCGCTTTTTTTGGATCGAAAATGTAGTATTTCAGGGACTAAATCCCTTTTCTCGCCAAAATCAAATCCTCGTACACGTTTAGTATTTAATGTACGACGTAAATTTAGCTTATATTTGACTTCCGCGCGCGAGGGCTGCACCGGTACCCGCAGTCAATGGGATTGGGAAGTAGACAGATGAGCCCTTGAGGTCAATGCAACGATAAACCACCCCTCCCTAGGCGGCGTTGTGGCAATGTACCCTGCCAGCCTGCAGCCGTGCGAGGATAGGTTGGTGGTAAAAGCTTGAAAGGCAGCAAACAAGGTGAGACTAGTGCGGGCGGCACCCGAGACCGACAAAGTCCGACTGCCGCAATGCAATGAAAAGAAAGAGGCCGAAAAATCCGTCAAGAGCCCCATCATCGGCTCCAACCCCCGGTGCAACGGTTGCGGTGCTTTCAGGGCGGAGAAGGACACTTGCTAAGCTGAGGATTAAGCGGGCTAAAACTGAGGGTGGGACGATCCTCTCTACGGTGAGTCTGTTGTAAGCAACTCAACAGCACTTACTAGTTATTCAGATATACTGGTAATGTGATCACGGATATAGTATATCGTACCTAGTACAACACATTAGACTAGTTACCACATGTTAGACTAGTTACCGCCTGTGCGGTTATAGCGAGCGCGTGTCGCTCTCCCCACTCACTCCATTCTCTCGACTTCAGACCTTTCACAGGCTGGTAGTCCGTGTAACTATCCGAACTACCTGCTTCTCTCTATCGAACCCTTATCCATGGTTCTACAGGTTATGGGCTTCTCTACATCAAGGTAGACATAATTTTTTCTCCTATTTTTCATCACCACGACAACTTTCGAAGCTCGCCTCTGGACACCTGAGGCGTTGCCTCGCATTTTGTTTTTTAAATCACAATACTTTCCACCGTATTTCGTCGACCTCCCTCGGGCGTTGCTCGACAACGCCGCGCACATTCCCCAGCTCGCAGCGCAGTCGGACGACTCAGAAGTCAGCCCACCCTCACGGAACGCACTCGTTCTGCGTGGACAGGTTGCACACATGTCTCAAACACGGGAGGGGGGAGCACTCACGGGTGAATATTCATTCACAGGGTGCACGACAGTGTCAACGGTTCACTACACCAGCCCCCGCTGCTTTGCTTTTGTTTTTTCTGGCCCTCGGCGACCTACTTTGTCCCACAATCGTGTGGAGTATACGGAAAGGAACTGTGAGTCACCCTGGGGCATCAGGCCGAGGGGTCGGCGGGCATCAGGCCGTCTCACAGAAACCACCGTTAGACAAAGTAGTCGCTAGCGATTTTTTTCGTTGTCTTCACATGTTTTTGCCCCCGCCCCTGCTCGGCCCGTTCCGCTATGGCACCGAAACAGCGTGGTGCGTCTTCGAGTGCTGCCCCGGGACACCCATCCCCACCCACATCAGATGCTCCATCTGACAATGAGTTGACCATGTCGGCATTAAATGCCATCATGGCTCGTTTGGATCCCCTGGAACAGCCGCGTTCCGAACCCCCGCCACGCCGACAGTTCACCCCGGACGCACAAAGCACCAATTTACCCCGCATACTCCTTTTGATCCTGCCCCGGTAGCCCCCTCGTCGGCGTTAAGGCCGACCGTCGACCCGGCCATTGTGTTCAACGCCACCCGTTCGACTGCCGGATTCGACAGGGAAATCTGCGTTCGACACTACAAGATGGACCTGCCGCGTCTCCTCGCTGATCTCCCCTTCAAGCGTTGGAAGAGGGATTTTATCGCGTACCTTCGTCTGAAATATCATGCTCTATCCTGCTCAGTCTATCCAACTCTCGGGCTATGCAGATGCAGATTGGGGCAATGACGCGACACAGCGCAAGTCACGTTCAGGATACGTGATTACACTTGGCACGGGTGCTATCAGCTACCGCAGCCGATTACAATCATGTGTCGCACTGTCTACATGTGAAGCTGAATACTATTCAGCAGTCGACGCAACGCGGGAAGTCATCCACCTCCGGCAGCTCATAGGCGAGATCCTGAACGAGCCAGTCACCGAGACCACCACCATATGGGAAGACAATCATAGCACCATCGCATATTCTCAGAATGCAATGGTGAGTGAGAAGACCAAACACAATGACCTTAAGTTTCATTTCGTCAAAGATCATGTGGAGAAGGGCACAGTCCGTCTCAGGTACTTACCTACTGACCAAATGGTGGCGGACACGTTGACCAAGCCACTTCTTGGACCAGCGCTGTCCAGACACACATCTGCAATGATGGGGACGATTGGCCCCCTGAATCGTCAGATCCCCTAGTTATATTCAGGGGAAGTATTGTAAGCAACTCAACAGCACTTACTAGTTATTCAGATATACTGGTAATGTGATCACATATATAGTACATCGTACCTAGTACAACACATTATACTAGTGCCTCGGGGATATGTGTATGATAAGTACTACATTTGTATGACTAATCGTACACCAAAGTCTCGTAGAAAACGGGTCAGCCCCACGCGAGGAAAAGTTAGTACTTCGTCAAACTTTGGCAGCGTGTACCTGAGGGTGTTCTCTGCTTAACTCCGTTGACTCGGAACCTGGGGTGGTGCGGAAGCGGTTAAAACGTGCAATTTGCCGAGATCGCATGTCGGCGACCCACCACCACCACCTAGAGGAAGACCGTAACGACAGGAGCGCGCGTCTCCGCCCGTAGAGCCCCCCTTCAGCCCCTAAATGATGTTGCACAACGACAACAACCTGACCGAACCTACGGGCTAGTCGGCGAGTCTATCGGTGAAGGCCTGTGGGTGGCAATTTGGGATAGCATGCCGCCGAGACACGAGTCGGCTCGCGCTTTTCGCGTCGAATCCGACAACGCAGGCCGTTTAACCCCAGCACCAACACAAACCAGCAACGCACAACGCGTTGCAGTGCGAATGCCCTTTCAACCCCCCCGGCCAACGGTGCAAATTCCCGGTGCAGCTACGGAGAGTGCGTTACTGGTACCAATTATTACAGGGTCGGTAGTGAGTGATACCGGTCCGCCGACTATGGAACCCACACTACCTATCGACCTTATGTCGGGGGGGTCCTCCGCTAACTCCACCTCCAGCGACACATCGCCACCTACCGAGGTGGGGGAGATACCCGGCAACACCAGCGAAGCCCTCGATATGGAGGTCGGCTAGTCCGACGACGATGGCGACCCCGCTCTCCCCGACGATACCGCCAAGGACGCCGTGTGGGTCCCACCCGTACCTGGCGACACCGTCACATTACGTCAACCCATGACAATAAACCCAATACCGAGGATGCTCGTGGGTTTCATATCAACGAGCACCGTGGGTTTCTCCTTCTTGTCATTTCTGTGTGAAGCTATGGGCAAGGTCAACGATCGTGCCAACCGCACCGCGCGTCTTAGTCGGTCATTAATTTGTGCGGGGGCGTTTGTTAGGTGCGAGCTTGTAAGCCAAGAGGTGAATGTTGCATCGAAATTGCTCAAGGTCCGCCATTACTTTATCATTTTACCCCATGATATGCTCAACCCCATAACTCACGGAATTGGTGTGTTTTCGTACTTGCACCGAAGGTAGATTGGCACACACACAGTTTGACACACACCGTGTGAGAATGTGTGTGTGTGTGTCAGTGTGTAATGTGTGTGTGCCTGTGTGTGTATGTGTGTGTGCGTGTGTGTGTGTGTGTGTGTGTGTGTGTGTGCTTGTCCGTGTGTGTGTGTGTGTGTGTGTGTGTGTTTGTGTGTGCGTGTGTGTGTGTGTGTGTGTGTGTGTGTGTGTGTGTGTGTGTGTGTGTGCGTGTGTGTGTGTGTGTGTGTGTATTAGTGTAGGTGTGCCAGTGTGTGTATTAGTGTAGGTGTGCCAGTGTGTGTGTGTCACTGTGTATTTGTGTCTGTGTGTGCGCCTGTGTGCCTGTGCGTCAGTGTGTGTGTGTGTGTGTGTGTGAGGGTGTATCAGTGAAGGCTGTAATTATAATCACGAAAATGTTAACCATTATTGTCATATATTGTCTCCAGGCAATAAGCACAACTGTTATGTCCTTATCCGGCCGGCAGACTTCATCAGCAATGTATGCATCGCGCATGGTCGCGGTTAATGCAAGGTGGTGCGATCAGAAAGATTTTTTTTCAGAGGGGATGCTCGCGTTTATCCAGTGTTTACAGGTAGTAAGCACAGCCACATCTGTCCTAGCAACTTCACCATACAGTCGGAACAAAAGAGAGTTGGTTCCGACTAGCGACTACATTACCCAGTATTTGCGCTACCGACTGTTGGAAGCTAATCAAGTTTCACGTCTCCGCTTCCCACCCCTACTCAGCCCTAACTATCAAGGACTTCGCTGATATTTTAAGTAAGACGTTGGTCTACAACGGGCTACAGGATCACGCTGTGCCGGCCCAACGTCGGGGAAGGACAATATCCGTACCTTTGGGCGAACCGAAACGGATCCTCCAAGAAGAGCGCGTCCACGTCCCCGGTAACTTTGGCCGCTCAGAAAAGGGCCGAAGCAAGCAAGCTCGCTGCCTCCGGTGCTACCGCGACGAGGGGGTCCTTCACTGGACGTCTTTCTACTGCGTGCAGTGTGGGATTCCCCTATGTATGCCCGGCTCCCGCCATAGCCGCGACTGCTTCGAGCACCACATGCGACTAGACCCGGTCGCGCTTGGCAACATGAAGCGGGTCCGCACGGAATAAACACGCCCCACTGCTGCGCCCCAGCTATCTATTACCCTTCCCGCCTCCACTGTTGGGCGGGCGTGGTCATACCATACCTTATGATAGGGATGGTCGCTCGATCTGTAGCCGAAGTCGGTGGTGCAGACGATACTGAGCTTAGGCGTGTCTGCCGCTACTTTAGATATTCACTGACTGTACATAGCGGTATTTAACAGAAAAAGTACTGATTATGAAAACGCGTAATCATACAGGCCGATGTATGATAAATCATATCATACACATATCCCCGAGGCACTAGTTACCACCTGTTAGAATAGTTACCGCGTGTGCGGTTATAGCGAGCGCCTGTCGCTCTCCCCACTCACTCCATTCTCTCGACTTCAGACCTTTCACAGGCTGGTAGTCCGTGTAACTATCCGAACTACCTGCTTCTCTCTATCGAACCCTTATCCATGGTTCTACAGAGTCGCTTTAGGTGATGTTTGTGGCTGCTCAGACTTTCAGCTTGTATGCATGGTAACTTGCGAGAGATGACTCGTCCTGCCGTTAGAGCTCTCCGCCAGAGAAAGACTTTACCATTTGATCGCGGTGGACGCGGGTAGTCTCGTTGCTCTCCAAATACGCAGCGAGTCGTGCACGTGTAAGTACTGGAAAGCTCAGATGAAATCAACACAGTCAACGCTTGTACGGCCGGTAAAAGGTAGCCGACAGCGATAATGTTCACCCATGCACGTACCTTTAGTCCCGCCCTATAAGACAAAGCATTCCCCGGTGCCGGGTAATTCGTTTCAACAAGAGCGGGGGCTCAAACTTCCCCGCCTAGATACTATGTCTATGGCGGTCTTTGTGAGGAGGTCGGCTTGCGCAGTCAACGGAGGGAGATTTTGGACGGAAGCGGGGAGTCAAACTCTGCGTGCACACTATCGCTATGGTGGTTACAGTGTGGAGATATTCGACATCACACATGAACAAACACACACATACACATAATCACACACACACGCACACACACAAACAAACATACACACACACACACACACACACATACACACACACACACGCACACACACACACACACACACACACACACACACACACACACACAGCAAAATCATGCATCACTGATTCAGTAGGCACACATCCGCGCACACTAGTAGACTGATTGACTCACTTATGAACGTAAATACACACACACACACGCACACACACCCACACATAAACACATACACACACACACACACACACGCACACACACACACACACACACACACACTCCACATACACACAACACACCCATCAGCAAACACATGCACGCTTGTAGGCACAAACACGCGCCCTCGCTCTATCTATCTCCCTCTTTCTGTCCTTCTCTTTCACACTCACACACTCGCGCACACACACACAATGAAACAAACAAACAAACACACATATGCACGCGTGCTCTGAAAAAAGCAGCGCGCATCAGCGCAACAAACACACGCATAAGCACACATAAGCACTCTCTCTCTCTCTCTCTCACACACACACACACACACATCAACACGCGCATAAAATGATACAGACGCATCAGCACACATGAACAAGCACACACACACACACACACACACACACACGCACACACACACACACACACACACACACACACACACACACACACACACACACACACACACACACACACACACACACACACACACAGCAAAAACATGGATCACTGATACAGTAGGCACACACCGCGCACACCAACGGACTGATTGACTCACGTATGAACGTAAACACACACACACACACACACACACATAAGCAAACACACACACACACACACACACCCACCCATCAGCAAACACATGCACGCGTGTAGAATCAAACACACGCCCTCGCTCTATCTCCCTCTCTCTCTGTCCTTCTCTTTCAAACTCACACACTCGCGCACACACACAACGAAACCAACAAACAATTACACATATGCGAGCGCGCTCTTAGAAAAGCAGCACGTATCAGCTTAACATACACACACAGACACACATCCACAAACTCTCTCTCTCTCACACACACACACACACACAAAGACATGCATCACTGATTCAGTAGCCACACACCTGCGCACATTGACAGACTGGTTGACTCACGAATGTATGTAAGCACACACACAAACACCCTCCCGCACACACACCCATCAGCAAACACATACACACTTATAGGCACAAACTGGCACCCCCCTCCCTCACACTAATGCAGGCACACACTAATGCAGGCACACACACACACACATAACTAAACAAGCAATCACACATACACACCGTGATGCGATCAACCATCGTGTCCATTCCGTTTGTGAAACGGTGTTTCATGTATCTGCCGAGGTATATAAACGTTCCTTTTGAAAGTAGAACACGCCCTATTTGATTCTGTTGTAAGTAATTCCTAATGCAGATTAGTTACAGAGAGCTAATGTATGCTCTGATAGAAGTCCTTATATACAGGACATCATCTAGAGTGTCTGAGCGCGATATCACGAACTAGCGTACAGACAGCTAACAGCTGACAGCTGAAACACACACTCTTGTCTCGACACCAGCCGCCACCCAAGGCTGGTCGTGTAGCGTACCTGTAACCAGCACACCGCACGTTACAGTATCTTCCTTATCGAACCGTGCATACCACGTTCAACAGGTTATGGAGCCCTCCACCTGAAGGTTACGCGAGACAACAGTGCCTTTCGGCGTGCAACTTGGAAACTCGCCCGAAGGCAAAGCCATTTTTTTTTCTTTGAATAATCGCACTTTCCTCTGTACATTTATTTCCACTTTTTCAAATTCTGCTCTCCAGAACAGTCCCACTACCACCTACTCTACTCTACGCCACGACGACCTAGCCACCCACACAAGCGCACTCGCTTGTGCGGACATGGTGCATACATGTCCAAGCTGGAGTGGGGAAGGGGGAGCATTGTGAGGGTGAACACTCATACACAGGGTGCACGACAGCATCAGCCGTACCGTAGAGCAGCGGACAACACCTGCATGTTCTTGCCTCGGCTGTCACTGTGCCCCACACTGGGTGGAGGATACGAAAAAGGTGCATTGAGACACCCCGGGGCTACAGGCCGACGGGTCGGCGGGCATTAGGCCGTCTCTTTGTATACCGTCGTTAGGCACAGTTACCGCTAGTGGATTTTTCCACTGTCCGGTTGGGTACTCGACCCCTCTTGCGATGGCGCCAAAATCAAAGCTGGCACCTACCGCGTCGGCCGCCGACTCGGCTGCCGACTCTGGTACGTGCGACACTCCGTTGGCCGACTCAGCCGGCGACAACATTCGATTGGTGATGGAATAGCTGCAGCTGCTCCACGACAGAATGGACGACCAGGACCGGACGCAATCGGAGCTTCTCCGTCGGGACGCACTGCGCGATCACCCGGCACCTATCGACACGGCACCGCCCCAACCTGTTGCCAACCAGTACCGGCGTGCTAGCGATCCCGTACCTGCTCCGGTACTCGAGTATCCTCTCCACAGCACCGCCAGTCGCAGGCCCACGATCGACCCGGAGTTCGTTGCAATGACAGTAAACTGGGCCACCAACTTCGACGGTGACTCTTTTTCCCGGTCCTTTCGCATGGACGCCCCGCTTATGCCGAGGACGGGTGAATTCAAAACCTGGAAGCGCGACTTTCTGTCGTTCCTTTCAATTAAGGGGGCTGCGCTGATCCCTCAACTGGCTCTTTCCTCCTCTGGCGTGCCTCTGAATCCAGTCGCTCAGCGGTTCGCGCACGCGATGCTCGTTCAGTGTTGCCGACAGAACAAACCAGCTGCACAAGCCATCGCGGGGGTCCCCGCGGGACGACTCGACTGCGGAACAGCCGCCTGGGAAGTGTTGTGCGAGAGACTGGACGCGCAGTCCATTTCACGCACGTTGTCGCTCCTGGACCGCATGATGGTTCGTCAGGCCTCTGGTCAATCAGTCTCTGCATACGTCCACGCTGTGAAGCAGTGCTTCGATGAGCTGAACGAGTGTCTGCAGCTGAAAGATGGTTCTGCAGCCATTCACCCCCATATCCTCGCTCTGGTCATGATTCGCGGTCTCTCAAACGTTGGGCAGTATGGCCAAGCCAAACAGTGCGTGATTAATGCTTTCGACACCGACTTCATTCTGTCGGCCGACAGAGTGATGGGGAGCATTATCCACCAGGCTCAAAATCTTGACGCAGATGTCTCCAACAAGGCCGACACTGCTGATTCCGGGACTGCGGTCAATGCCTTCCTTGCGGATCGTAAACGGCAGGGTGGCCGTGGCAGTGGGGGATGGCCCGCGGACAAAAAGAAGTCCAAGTTCGCGATGAAGTGCGGGGCCTGCGGAGACCCAAACCATGTCTGGTCGACCTGCAAAGCGCCGGATGCTGATGTCCTCCGCTGGACACTAGCCAAGCGCAAGCAGATTGCCGAAAGATACGCCGACCAGCCTCCTCCCACTGCACACCTCAGCGACCTTCCTGCTGCCGAAGCGTCTGAGGGACATGCTCCTGCTGAGGACGCAGTGGAATACGACATGCAAGACGAATATGACGACACTGAGGTCAGTACATCCTTTGCCTCTTTTGCTTTCACGTCCGCTACATCTCGTGTTGCAGACCTGTCTGATTACTGGGTAGTTGACTCTGCCTGCTCCGTTAACTTGACGTCATTTCGGTCGGATTTTTCGGAATTTCATCCTTCTTCCCGCCGCAGCACAGTCGGTGGCGTCGGTGTCACGGTCCACGGCAGTGGAAAAGTCCGCATCCCCATTTGCCTGACTTCCGGTAGAACAGTCTTTCGGCTCGCTCATGCCATGTACACCCCTGACTTGTCCTCTCGGTCAGCGCAACGTATCAGTCGTCTCTTGAGTGTCAGCTGGATGCAGCAACACTCAGGGTGTGCGTTTTCTTTCCCCACAGACACTGACTCTGGCATTGTGCGTGTGACCACAGGAATGGGGATGCTAATCCCGTCGGGGAACGGAATGTACCTCCTCCCGAGGTCGCATACCTGTGCGGGGATGTCATCGCCCACCGTAGACAGTCGTAGCCAGAACTCTGTCGCACTTGCTGCTGAGTGCGACGCTGCTTTGTGGCACAGTAGAATGGGGCACCTGAACATGCAGAGCCTGCAAGCTCAGCATTCTCATAACACGGTGTCTGTACCGGTTATGCCTAGTTCTGTAATAGATCTCACCTGTGAGTCTTGCAATCTGAACAAAGCCACGTCTGCGCCAAAAAATCGCAAAGCATCTCAGAAACCAGCCGCCCCACTTCAACACATGTCGTGTGATCTGTGGGGTCCTGTCAGTGTCCCCTCCCCTTACGGCTTGAGGTATTGCCTGCTGGTCATCGACCATCACACTAACTTCATGTGGGTGAGGTTTCTGAGGTCTAAGGATGAGACGTGCGCGAAACTGGAGACCATCCTCCTAGACGCGCGGCATACTCATGCCCGTTACCACTCACACCTCCACGCATTTGCACCGTTTCTGAAATTTGACTCAGACTCGGTTTTCGAGGCCGCGAACACGCAACTCATGTGCGCGAGATTGGGTTTCAGCACTCAATTCTCGGCGCCCTATGCACATCACATGCTTGGGAAAGCAGAACGCCCGTGGCGCACCCTGCGTGACTGCGCGTCCTCAATGCTTCACGCCATGTCTGTGCCTAACAGCATGTGGTCCTGCGCGATCAGCACAGTGGTCCACCTCCGTAACCGCACCTACAGTCGGGCTGTTGGCCCTTCTAGGGGGGTCCCTGTCACCATTCTTACAGGCGCAGTCCCGGACGCGTCAGTATTTCGCGTGTTCGGGTGTGCGGCATTTGCCAAGGTACCTGATAACCTCAGACGGAAACTCGGCCTGAAAGCGTTCCGAGGTGTGATGGTGGGGTACTCTCACAACTCACCAGGGTATCGTATCTACAACCCCGCGACCAGGCGCATCACCACGTCTGTTCATGTCAAGTTTGAAGAGAACGTGCCCGGGTTTGGTACATCCCACCCTGTCGCCTCGTCGATTGATGTGTGTGCGGACGCAGAGGCTCTCCATGTTTGCCCTGAAAGTCACCCACTCCCAGATCTGACCTTGGACACAGACGACACAATGTGTGTGGAGGAGGTCGACAGACACACTCGCCCTCGCGGACCGCCTACTCGCTACGGGGAGTACGTTGCCCATGTCTCTACTGTGCCGCGCGTGTGTGTCACTGACTCGTGTGAACACGACCTGTCCGACCACATGGACGACATTTTTCCACTCCCTGACTTCTCCATGATGCTAGCTCTGCCACGTCACAGGTGCTCTGAAGGACCTGTGAGTGACGTCGCCATGGTGTCCGCGCGCGTCTGTGTTGAACCCACATCCTACAAGGACGCCTTGGTTAGTCCACAGTCCGCGGAATGGAGGACGGCCATGCAGGTGGAATTCAACTCTCTAACGTCCAACCAGACGTGGGACCTCGTTCCCCTGCCCGCTAGACGCCGCGTGGTCAACAGCCTGTGGGTCTACAAGGCTAAAACAGACGCATCAGGTGCTGTCTCTCGATACAAGGCGCGGTTTGTCGCAAAAGGGTGCAGCCAGCGCGAGGGGATTGATTACACGGAGACTTTCTCACCCGTCATCCGCCTAGCTAGCCTCCGCGTCTTCTTCAGTATTGCCGCTGCTCGTGACCTCGAGCTGGGCGGTCTCGACATCGACACGGCGTTTCTGTACGCACCCATCAAGGAGGATGTCTACATCAGACAGCCCCTGGGGTTCGATGACGGTACCACCAATGTTTGTCACCTCCGCCGGTGCTTGTACGGCTTGAAGCAGTCCCCCAGGGAGTTTAACGAGCTGCTTCGCGACTGGCTCGTCTCTCAAGGCTGGCGCCAGCTGATCTCTGACCCGTGCATCTACATCTTTGAGGCAGACGGCGTCTTCGCCATGATTGCCCTCTACGTGGATGACATTCCTGTGGCGTGCAACAACACCGCCTGGCGGGTGGCCTTCACCGCGCTGGTGCGATCCCGATTTGACATCAAGGATCAAGGTGACCTGTCCGACATCATCGGCATGCACATCACCAGGGACAGAGCAGCGCGCACCATCAGCCTCGATCAAGGCAAATACGTGCGCGAGCTGCTTGAAAAACATGACATGGTGGACTGCAAACCCTCGTGTCTCCCGATGGACCCCGGTTTTTTGGCTGCACTCTCCAAGCAGACGGCTGTACCCCTCGCAGGCGCGGACCGGGACGTTTACCCGAGCCTGCTCGGCAGTCTGCAGTACGCCGCTGTATGCACTCGCCCGGACATTTCGACCGCGCTCAGCATTCTGGGCTCTGCGCAAGCGAACCCCACAGTGGCCCACATGCACGCCCTTAAGAAAGTGCTGCGCTATCTTAAAGGGTCTCCAGCCCTGAGCCTGACGTTGGGGGGGGGGTGAGGACAACACTCTCCAACTCACAGGCTTTGCTGATGCAGACTGGGGCAATGACAGTGTGACACGCCGGTCACGATCGGGATTTGTATTTACACTGGGCAGAGGTGCAGTCAGCTACAAGTCTAGAAAGCAGTCCTGCGTCGCACAGTCAACATGCGAGGCTGAGTACTACTCAGCAGCGGACGCGACTAAGGAGGCCATCCATATTCGACAGATGTTGTCGGAGATCTTCAGTCGACCTGTCAGCGGGACGACCATAATCTGGGAAGACAACCAGAGCTGCATCGCCTATTCGCAGAATGCACTAGTGAGCGAGAAGACCAAGCACATCGACCTGAAGTATCACTTCGTGAAGGACCACGTACAGCTGGGGACCGTCAAACTACGTTACCTACCCACTGGTGACATGGTCGCCGACATGCTGACCAAGCCACTACCTGGACCTGCACTCGTGAAACACAGGAGCGCCATTCTGGGGACATCCGGACCCATGCAGCGACACACTTTGTAGAGGGGACAGCACTCATTGTCTCATTGTGTGTGTGGGGGGGGGAGAGGGACTTATGGTGTGTGTGTGTGTGTGTGTGTGTGTGTGTGTGTTTATGTCTGTGTACGGGTGTGTGCGTGTGTTGATGCGTGTGTATCCTGTTATGCACGTGTTGATGTGTGTGTGTGTGTGTGTGTGTGTGTATGTGTGTGTGTGTGTGTGTGTGTGTGTGTGTGTGTGCGTGTGAAAGAGAGAGTGAGTGTGTGAATGTGTGTCTGTGCGCTGTTGAAATCAAACATCATCACCCACACTCACCTAGTCCAAAGAATGGCGCGACACGAATCAGTACATATCAATGATGTGTCCCTCTACGCAGTTTTCAGAAATGATAGTGGGCGCACCTCAAGCTGTGACGTGCTGAGCAGGTGCCACTTCCGTGACTTAATCAGTAGTTTCGCCGGAAACGGCGACAACTGCTTGGGAGCACGTCGTGGGACATCCTCGTCCAACCACCTCTGGTCAAACTGTTCGGCCGACGCCGACGGCCGACCCATGTGTTATATAAAATCGACCAGAAAGCTGGTGGAGGAGTGGGAACGGTCGACGCGCAAGTATGCTAATTGTGCGGCCTGCGCGCTTGTCCGTATAGCGATAGTAAATATTGGTCATTTATAGTGCAGTATTAGTATCCGCGAATGTGTTGTGGAGCGAAACTCGACAGCCAGACACCGTTAGGTATGGGGTGGAGATCACCGCTAATCTCCAATCGGGAGGTTCGCAACCGCTCAACCTCCACCCGTCAAGTACTAGTTCCGGGATGGAGTTTGTCGCTAAAGCATTAAACTGAATCAGGAAGGGTCTCTAAAGACTTAATCTCCTGCCGCCAAGCAATAGGCCATGGGTGGAGATTGTCGCTAAAGAGTTATTCCACCCGGAAGGGTCTCTTAATGGTTAGTCTCCGACCATCGAGCACTAGGCCCAGCGTGTAGATTGTCGCTTACGGGTTAGTTTCCACTCGGGGGGTACGCTACCGCTTAATCTCCACCCGTCCAGCACTAAGCCCGGGGTGGCCGTTGTCGCTAAAGGTCAATCTCCACCCGGAAGGGTCTCTAAGGGGTTAATCTCCACCCGTCAAGCACTAAGGCCGGGGTGGAAGTTGTCGCTAACGGGCTAGTCTCCACTCGGGAGGTACGCAACCGCTGAATCTCCACCCGTCGAGCACTAAGCCCGGGACGGAGAGTGTCGGTGATGGTCAATCTACACCCGGAAGGGTCTCTAAGGGGTTTGTCTCCACCCGTCGAACACTAAGCCCAGGGTGGCCGTTGTCGCTAACGGATTAGTCTCCACTCGGGAAGTACGCAACCGCTCAATCTCCACCCGTCGAGCACTAAGCCCGGGACGGAGAGTGTCGGTGAATGTCAGTCTCCACCCGGAAGGGTCTTGAAGGGGTTAATCTCCACCCATCAAGCACTAAACCCGGGGTGGATGTTATCGCTAACTGGGTAATCTCCACTCGGGGGGTACGCAGCCGCTTAATCTCCACCCGTCCAGCACTAAGCCCGGGACGGAGAGTGTCGCTGAAGGCTAATCTCCACCCGGAAGGATCTCTAAGGGGTTCATCTCCACCCGTCGAGCACTAAGACCGGGGTGGAGGTTGTCGCTAACGGGTTAGTCTCCACTCGGGAGGTAGGCAACCGCTTAATCTTCACCCGTCCAGCACTAAGCCCGGGACGCAGAGTGTCTCTAAAGGTCAATCTACACCCGGAAGGATCTCTAAGGGGTCAGTCTCCACCCGTCGAGCACTAAGGCCGGGGTGGAGTTGTCGCTAACGGGTTAGTCTCCACTCGGGAGGTACGCAACCGCTTAATCTCCACCCGTCGAGCACTAAGCCCGGGACGGAGAGTGTCGCCAAAGGTCGGTCTTTACCCGGAAGGGTTTCTAAGGGGTTAATCTCCACCCATCGAGCACTAAGCCCGGGGTGGATGTTATTGCGAACGGGTTAATCTCCACTCGGGAGGTACACAACCGCTTAATCTCCACCCGTCCAGCACTAAGCCCGGGACGGAGAGTGTCGGTGACGGTCAATCTCCACCCGAAAGGGTCACTCAGGGGTTAATCTCCAATGGTCGAGCACTAAGCCCGGGGTGGAGGTTGTCGCTAACAAGTTAGTCTCCACTCGGGGGGTACGCAACCGCTTGCTCTTCACCCGCCGAGCACTAAGCCCGGGACGGAGAGTGTCGGTGAAGGTCAATCTCCACCCGGGAGGGTCTCTAAGGGGTTAATCTCCATCCGTCGCCCCGTCGAGCACTAAGCCCGGGGTGGAGGTTATGGCTAACGGGTTAGTCTCCACTCGGGGGTTACGCAACCGCTAAGTCTCCACCCGCCGAGCACTAAGCCCGGGGTGGCTGTTAGAGCTGTGAACGGATTGTTACATGGAGGTCATGCCGGCCCCACGAGGGGGGCCGGTTGTGGTGACTAGAGAAGTGAGAGGAGAGAGATGGCGGCCGGCGAAGGCACCGGCAGGGTCGGCCGACAGCCACTAATAAGGAATAGAGTACCGCTAATAGCATAACACTAAGTACTAGGGTGACAAATAGCTACATTGTAGATAAGTACTAAGCAACGGGATGCTAGTGCTAACACCCCCCCTCAAGGTAGCCGAGGTCTTGACGTCGTCCTAGCTTGCGTCGAGGAAGGTGCCATCTTGGTCGAAGGTATAGTGCTTGTAGCGTGTGTCTCAAGCCGGGTAGGTGTAGCGACATGCGCTCACAAGAACGTGCCGCTACCGGCGAGTTACCGATAAGAAGCGGTTCCAAATGTACTGCGTAATGTATTTTTCTGACATGTAGCGGAAAAACTGTCCCTGGGCGAATTAGCCGACGCATGAGAGCGACCGGCGAGGAAGAAGCAGAGCCAACCGTTAGGAGCATGTAGGCACGCAAAAGCATAGACGGGCGCTCGTGTTGACTCCCCCCTTTCGCCGTGGGAAAGTTAAGCTCCTCGCTAAGTAAGGCGAGCGTTGCGGCGTTGCCTCGGGAAAAAACAATAACAATACTAATTAAAGTACGCACCGGCCGAATTTTCGCGGGTCGGTCTTAAAAAACCAGATCCGGTCGAGAGCATCGGTAGGGTGAAGGCTAGGTAAGATTGGACGCTCGGTAGGATGAGCGTGGCGCCGGGCGCTTTACACACGCGCTTCTCCTTTTTACGTGGGAGATGTTAGGACAGTCGCGGACAACCAGCTCGAAGGCGAAGCGTGGTGTCGGTTGGACGATGAGTTACTAGCGTGGCGCCGAGCGCTTTACACACCCTCTACTCTTTTTACGTGGGAGTAGGTAGGACTAGCGTGGCGCCGAGCGCTTTACACACGCTCTTCTCTAGTGTAACTTGGTGGAGGGCCCATAACATGTTGGGAGTTGGGAACGGATAGTTGTATGGAGGTCGTGCCGGCCCCACGAGGGGGGCCGGCTGTGGTGACTATAGAAGTGAGAGGACAGAGATGGCGGCCGGCGAAGGCACCGGCAGGGTCGGCCGACCGCCAGTAATAGGGAATAGAGTACCGCTAATAGCATAACACTAAGTACTAGGGTGACAAATAGCTACGTTGAAAATAAGTACTAAGCAACGGGATGCTAGTGCTAATAGTGGCCGTCGTCGCTAAAGGTCAATCTCCACACGGAAGAGTCTCTAAGGGGTTAATCTCCACCCGTCAAGCACTAAGGCCGGGGTGGAGGCTGTCGCTAACGGGTTAATCTCCACTCGAGAAGCAGGCAACCGCTTAATCTCCACCCGTCCAGCACTAAGCCCGGGACAAAGAGTGTCGCTGAATGCCAATCTCCACCCGGAAGGGTCTCTGAGGGGTTAATCTCCACCCGTTAAGCACTTAGGCCGGGGTGGAGGTTGTCGCTAACGGGTTAATCTCCACACGGGAGGTACGCAACCGCTTAATCTTCACACGTCGAGCACCGTCCGGGCTTAATATGCTACCGTCGAGGGTGCCTATCGTAGACGGTCCTTGAAGGGAAGCGTCGATTACCGTCCGGTGAGATAACGGTCTTCAGAGTTTCGACGGTATTTGAACGGTGACATCGATCTTTGTTACGGTTTTCCGCGATTTTGGTATTTAGTAGTTAAGGTAGTATAAGTATACGAGGACGTACATGTGTAGCGTGTGCAAGGATTAGGTCCCAAATTTGCTAAGTTTTAGACCCAAAAAACCGGATCTTTTATCATGCTAAGTTACATGCCCTTTTATGCAACGTTTTTGTTATTCTGTCCTTGACTTGGTGTCAAAAGAGATTATATGACGCTTTGCTCTACAAACTCAAAAATTTTAGACCAAGACTTCATTTCGACTTGCCAATGGTGAAAGTGTGACGTCTTCTACAATTTGTGACATTACTTTTGAGCTAGCTCGTCACGAATTTTAACTGAGTTTTTACGTTATATATGTGATTTACGCGCTGCTTATTTGGTCCTTGGTTTACCATGGCTTGACGATGAACAAGCTTCTTTACAGTTCGGCACGACGCGTGTTTTTACGGTGATGGATGGAACAACAATAGAAACGCAAATCGAAGAGCGGCGTCATGAGTGTCCGTTAATGTCATGTGGCAAGATTCAGAAACTCGTGCGCAAGACGCGCCGGAGCACATGACGTAATGTTGAACGATACGTGATAAACATCTCGCTTGCAACGGAACAACCGACGGAATTTCACACTAGAGAGGAGCTAACTGCAAAATAACGTGAAAATTTCCGGTCGTTACTCTTTGATGACCTCCCGGAAATACTGCAACCAATGAATTCGCCGCTTGTTAGCCGACAATTGGACAATCCCATCGACACAATTGGCCCGATGAAGGGTCGACGCCGCAATAGATAGTCACTTGCGGAGCGCGCGGAGCTTGACCAACAGCTCAAAGAGTGGACGATGGTTTGATTCGACCCTGCCACAATGAGTTCGGCTCGCCAATTTTTTTTGTGCGTTAAGTTGATGGCTCGCTGCGAATGTGTATTTACTACCGTGGACTCAATGAGGTTACGCGTAAAGACGCTTACCCACATCCTCGTGTGGAGACACACTCGATGAGCTTAAGGACGCGACTTTTACACTCATATTAACCTCGCGTATGGTTTCGGGCAAGTTCGAGTGCGTGATGATGACATCCACAAGACGGCATTTCAGACACCTGATGGACTAACGAAATGGGTCGCCATGCCATTTGGACTGTGCAATGCGCCGGCTACATATCAACGTATGATGAATGACATCTTACTAGCCTGATTGCATAAGTTCGTAACTGTCTACCTCGACAACGTATGTGTTTTTAGTCTTGTAGTGGAAGAACACATGAAGCACATACGTCTAGTTCTTCAGCTTTTAAGGAGGAGGGCTTGTAGTTAAGCCAAAAAGTGTTTCTTCGAACTACAAGAGATGGCGTACTTGAGTTACAAAGTCTCCGCTAGAAAAATATCGGTTTCAAAAAAGAAAGTCGAGGCCGTTGCAAATTGGCCAGTGCCTACGACGCTGAAGGAGGTTCGCAGTTTCGTACAATTTTGCAACTTCTACGCCAGATTTATCCATCATTTTATCGACCTTACGGCACCACTTACGGTCTTACCGCGGAAGTCCTTGCCACAAAAGGTTTCGCTGACGCCTGTGTGTTTGGAAGCCTTTGAGACTCTCAAGTTACGGCTCATTTCCGCGCCATGTGTGATCCCTCCGGAGGTCAGCCCGGACGCGACGTTCACCGTGGCTACAAATGCTTCGACAATGGTATTGTAGTAGTGATGTTGCAAGATCAAGGAAGAGGACTTCAACCAGTCTCTTACTTGGCGCGTAAGCTGATTTTAGCTGAGCGTGGCAACACTTACTTTGCGTATGATTTAGAAGCTTTGGCCGCATGCGAAGCCGTCAAGCATTGGAGGTGTTACCTGGAAAGGTGCTCTAAGTTTCTTGTCGTAACAGATCACGACACACTTCGACATCTGTTGTGGGAGCCGGACAACAAACTAAACAAGCGACAAGCACGTTACTTGTGGGACTTGCAACTGTTTGTAGGTCCGATGACGCTTGCATATCGAAAGGGAACCATGAACGAAGTTGATCCCTTAAGTCGGCGACCAAACCTCGTACCTCTGGCCACAGCTCCATTATTTTGGGATGGCGAGGTTCCGCCATGTGAAGAGTTACGACGAAAGTCCCAGTCGATGTTAGAAGACGCACATTTTAACGTATTGATTGTTAACGCGTTGCGGCTGAGCCTTGAGTTACCTGATCTCATTCGCGAGGGGTACTCCCAAGACTCGTCTTATGGGGACGAGGGTGCGTGGACGAAAGACAGCCGGATAGAAGCAAGAGCCAGGTACTTTTGGCGTCGGGATCGCCTTTGTATTCCGCGGAACTCCGACCTCAGAATGAGAGTAATCACAAAGCTGCACGACAACTCGTCAGGCGGCGGTCACATAGGAGTTGCTAACACTTTTGCTAAAGCGCTCGACAGATTCTGGTGGAAACGAATTCGCCAAGACGTGAAAGACTTTTGTGAGCTCTGCGCCGTATGTCGACGAGCAAAGATTAAACCACAGATGGCTGCGACTCTTGACCCATTACATATTCCACCCAGACCGTGGCACACAGTTGGTCTTGATTATTTAACACACTTACATGTGAGCAATGGTCTTGACGATGTGCTCATTCCGGTCGACCATTTGACTCGAATGGCCCATTTTCTGCCGTGCACATAGAGCGTAACAACGCAAGAAACTGTGTTGTTACATGTAATTCTACCGATTAGAATTACATGTAATCTAATTACATGAAACCGCAACTTTGTAGCGGTTTCATGTCACTCTACCGATTAAACTCCATGTAATCGGTAGACTCTCTTACATGGAGCCTACCGATTATACGGACTGCCTAGACTGTTGGTTAGTGACCACGACCCGAAATGTATTAGTGGCTTCTAGCATACGCCTTGGAGACGCCTTGGAACGCGACTCAACATGTCTTCCAGTCGATACTCATAAACGGATGGGTTAACATAGGGTGTCAATATCACGTTTCCGCAGCTTTTTCGTTGCTTTTGTTGTTACGATGGAACAAATTGGACAGACATGTTGCCTCAAGTGGAATTTGCGTACAAGGCCACTCGTGCACTAGGGATTGAGCACACACCCTTCAAGGCCAGTTTTGGGTTCTCTCCAGGGGAGCCCCTTGACTTACTCTTCAGCATGCGACCTTCAATTCCGGTTTCGAAAGACCAAAAAGAGCGGTTAAAGTTGTTACAACGAGTACATGCTATGGTACGCTCGGTGTTACAGCTGCACAAGGATGAGATGCAAGCTCGTTTAGAATTGTCGACAGCCCCACACTTCGTTCGAGGAGAAAAGAAGAAAGTTGTGACCAAGCACCTCTTCTTACGTAGGCAGCCAAACATGAAGCTACGTGACCGACAGCTTGGATCTTTTTCAGTGGAGGAGCATATTGAGAAACACAATTACTTATTGAAACTTCCAGCGACATTACGCTTACATCCAATGTTTCACGTTAACAATTTACGACCATGCTCTACAGCTTCGCTGCGACAAGATGTTCCGGTTACTGTTTAAGAAGGTGATGATGAGGAATTTGAAGTCTCGCACATTTCTGTTGTGTGTATAAAGTCGGTAACTGGACGTCGAGGCAAATATTTACTCTTCATGACGCACTTCCGTGATGATGACTTTCCACTTGTTTGGCACCGGTTGAATGATGTACATTGAACCACGGCGTTACAAGATTTCTTGGAGACGCCCCAATGGCACAAGTTTGCCAAGACTAAGGCGTACATTGACTTCATGAATGCTCACCCATCGCGCATTCAAGAGTCCGAGTAATTGCTTCAGTAAAGGAGCTTAAACCACGGAGGTCGGCCTCGCGGCTGTCCTCAAAATCTGTCAAGAGGGGGAGGGCACGAGTGTGACGAGTACAATCCTGAAACAGTACATTACAAGAGATTTTACATGTACTCGTTACTAATTCCAATTCGTGCTTTTCCATCGGACGGACGTATATCGTGGGCAAATCGCTAATGCAATTCGATAATGGTTGTGATGCGTACTTTACTACCAGTACCTCCCGGTACGCACAAGTACGCACAATAAGCTAACCAACCGTACGACGCGCCGAACAAGATTCCCAATGCTAAACGAGATTTCCAATGCTCGACGAGCCGCGTCGGTAGTCTGTTGATGACGGTTGGAGAGCCCTAGCACTTGACACGTAGACCAAGCGAGAGCATGTACAAGCTAGCCAGGCGAAACCTATTTAAGTCTAGTGCAATAGAGGGAGGTGACAAAACCATTTAACAATTCCATAGTCCAATTACAATCTAATGTTGAACACTAAACAATGAAACATATCAACATCTCTTCCTCCATTTTCACTCTCACATGCACAAACAACAACAGCAAGAAGAACATAACCGATTTGTGTCGCAGTTTGCTAACAACACGCTAGCTGCCACAAAATGCGTGACAAGCTTGTATGTCCGAACAGCCGCATCGTGCACCTCCCAAGCGTGCGCTCTTTCCGCTGCGGTAGTGGTCGGCGAACGAGTCGTCGCCATAGTTGGTTCGAGCGCCGTGGCCGCGGCTGCAGAGTAAACGCCATAGCTCGCTAGTTGTCGATATTCATCGCGGGAGGAAATTCGTTTTTCCTCGGTTAGGAGTATGTTAATCTCGTCGTGTCGAGGTGTCCATAGTCCCGGAGCATATGCGATTACCGGTGGTAAAGCCTCGTTGAACGCTCTCGGTAGTGAATCAATACAGTCTCGCGGGTCGATATGCGCAGTCTTGGTCGAATTAGGAAATACATGCGTGGCGTACTCGTCCACGCTCCCACCCTCAGATACGGCGTCGGCCGGTATTGACGGAACTTTATCATGCTTGTTAGGGGCTGGCGGTTTTGTCTGATCGTTGTCTACCTTCAAGAGCATATGGATAGCGAGATTACACAGGTTTTCGAACTGCGTTGCAAATGGTGCTGACTTGACGTCGCCGTTGTCGTTCCATGTAGGGCACATGTGCTATGGACGGTTGTATGCCGTAATCCCTATGTCACTTGGTTCGATAGTAGCTACACCGAGTGCTAGTAGAGATATTCCACTTGCTAGACTATTAGATGCCGTTGTGTGAGCTGTGCTCGCGCAAAGGCAGATGGTGGACGACCTCCGTGTGTCGACGCGTCATATAGAGGGGTAACGCTTGTCCGTGGTTTAACATTGTGACATGCGTAATCTAGCGGTTAGAATCTTCAACGTCGTATTCTCGCCCCCACTGTAATTTAGACCTCTATATAATATCAATAAGACAAAAAAGTGGCCATGACGGCCGGACCATTTCGACAATAATGTGACAATGTTGTCTTGACCAGAAAATCGGGGTTGGGGACGTCGAATAAAATTTAAGCGAATGGTTCACATTTGTTTCTTATTTGACCCCCGAATGTGACCAGCATGAATAAGCATTTATTGTTACAAGATTTATAGGGATGGGTGGGTGGGTTCGCGCGAAGCCTAGATTGGCTGAGCGCGAAAGCAGAGAGTGCCTAGGCTCGTGGCTAGCTACGGCTTATAAGGCACGGGCTAGCTAGAGCTGACCGTTGGGGAAGTCGTTGGTCGTTGGCTGCGTCTAACTGTTCGGGCAAGGTGGTTGCCCTGCAGGCGAGACGCGCCGATATTAACGGTAACAGTAACCGCTAGAGTTACTGTCCCGTACACATGATATTGGATATGCAAACCTCTAGATTCAAATCAATCTGACCATTTACCCTAGGGCACGTTTTGCCAGTAACCTAAAGCCAAAGGCTTGCACAGCCAGAATTAGTGTTGCGGGGGGGACGGAGTGAGCCAGCCGAAGAACCGCCAAGCAGCAGGTGTTGGGGTCATGGTTGGGTCAATATATTTTCCTTCGGTCACCGAGCTGTTTTTGGCCCAGCCACCCATAAATTTGATTACGGGGAGGGGGGCGCCGATGCAGCTGGCAGCGGACGCTGCGCCTTTCCGTAGGCTGTGCGATGTCCACTTGAAACCGGCGGGGGCGGCGGAGTTGACGGTACGGAGGGCGAGGGTGAGCCAGGCGGAGATGGTGGCCGCGGCGCCCCACTCGGCGGAAGGTTCAGAAGGGGAGCAGCTCCAAAAGGCGAGTGGGGGTGGCGTGTTGTAAAATTTTGTGCAGAAAGTCGCGCGCTGCTCCGTGTAGTAGATGAGCAGGTCTGCCAGGACGGGGTTAGCTGCGACCGGGATAGCGATGACAGGTTTATCTGCCGCGTCGCGGCGCTGGTCCCCTTTAGATTTACGTACGAACAGGCAGATTTGTTGAGAGGGCCTGTCGACCACTAGGTCGCCGGTCTGGCAGCGGGCGCCAGTTTCGGCGCGGCAGAAAAACGTGTAATTGACACACACCGCTAAACAGGCTCTGAAGCGCTGCATCTGAGGGAGGGCAGCAGGGGTCCACGCGAAAGTGCCGCGTAGGGTGTTGGCGGCGTGTAGGATGTTCAGCGCGACTTGTGCGGGTAGCGGGAGGCGAGCGGCGGTGGGCAGCAGGCGGCGCTGTAGCATGTCGAGTCCACGGCGGGCGTCCGCCAGGAGTTCGCCCACGGCGATAGGTTGGCGCCGGTGGTCGCGGAAGTACTTGTTAATTGCGCTGAAGTAAGGCTGCAGCGAGCTGGCAGCGACCGTTCCCAAGAGGGCTAGCCAGGCCGTGTAGCGGACCATCGTGGCCGGCGTGGCCTGTAGCGGGGCGATATTTTCTTCTGCACAAAAAATAAAAAACTGTCGAATTGCGCTCTGGTAGCTCAGGTACGTCGAGGGCGCTAGCGAGTTGCTGAGTAGGGCAACCGCTGTAACCCCGAGCTTATCTGATCCTAGGAGGTCTTGAAAAGTTTCAGCCAATTCGGAGGACCAGGGCGACTGTGCTGCTTCGAGGCGTAATTCGTAGCGCGGGGGTCCTGTACGCAGAGGGCGGACGTCCTGTACAGGCGCATTTAATCGGTCCGGGCGTATCGCTCGGCCAATCGCACCGCGTCGGGTGTAGAGCCAAGCGGGGGTGCTAGCCGAAAGGCCACGATGCTCCAAGCGGGAGGTCCGACCCCTTCTTGCCTGCCTAGCCTGCCGGGGAAGAACAGGTCGCGGGACGCTGGGAAGTGCACGGTCTCGGTGGCCAAGCGGGCGAACGCGTGGTACCATGTTTTGTTTCGCCAGTAGGGGGCGATGACTGTTGCCTCGGCTTGAGCTTGTTCGAGTTTCGCGGCGAGTGCGGGTAGGGCCGACC
Organism: Tetraselmis chui; assembly: GCA_026401115.1. Lineage (NCBI taxonomy): Eukaryota > Viridiplantae > Chlorophyta > Chlorodendrophyceae > Chlorodendrales > Chlorodendraceae > Tetraselmis > Tetraselmis chui. The sequence goes on from JAPMLY010000834.1 coordinate 59,877, forward strand.
AAGGGGGGTTGCAGTAGTTGTTCTCGCGTCTCCACGCCGAGTCGGGGAGGTGTAGGCAGTCGATGTCCTCGCACAAGGGGTCGCGCCAGCGGGCGTTGAAGCGTGGCAGCTGCGTGTTGAGCATAGACGCGAACCGGTCGATTGTATGCGGGCCCCACCGACGCTGGAGGTGGTTGAAGAGTTGAGGGTTTAGCTGCCAGTCCTCGGAGTCCAGTTCGCGGCTGAGCGTGTCGGCCCAGACGTTGGCGGCCGACCGGATGTAGCGTGGGCGGATGTGGATGTCGTTGGTGTCGAGTAGGAACCACAAACGCCGTAGCTCGGTCATCATGACGGGCGACCGGGAAGTTAGCTTGGTTAGGACGGCGACCACGGCAGTGTTGTCCTCGTGGAGGAGGACTTGTCGTCCTCGGAGTTGCGGGAGAAAGGTTTCGACCGCGTGCCGGACTGCCCGAAGCTCCTTCCACGTAATGTGTTGGAGGCGGTCGGTGGCGCTCCAAAACCCGCGGGCTTGGTAATTGGCGTCCTCGTTGAGGACGGCCCCCCATCCGTAGTCGCTCGAGTCGGCGTGCAAATAGGCGGTCTCGATGGGCTTGTAGATCGACCGGCCGTTGTGTTGGGAGGGTACCGTGCGCCACCACTCGAGGTCGCGCCGGAGTTGGTGGGTGAGGCGCACGCGTCCCCCCCAACCGGTACGGGTAGCCAAAACGTTGTGGAGCTCGCGCAAAAAGAATCGGGCGGGCGCGATGGCGAGGTAGAGAAATTGCGCTTTTCCCGCGAAGGCTGCGAGTTGGCGTGTGGGTAGCCATCGTGCGTTGGACGCTGCTCGTCCGAGCAAGGACGAAGCGTGTTGTGCGAGGTGGTGCAGTTTTGCGAGTGGGGCGCGAAACTCGCCGCGGTGTAAATCCACCGTGAGGCCCAAGTGGTCGCCGACTTGCGTTGGCGTCCACACACCTTTCTTGGGGTTGCGCTGTAGGCCGAGGCTGTCGAGCAGGGCTTGGACGCGCTGCCGAAGTAAGAGTGCCTCGTCGTAGGAGTCCGCCAAGAAGAGGAAGTCGTCCATGTAGGGGAGTAGTCGGGTTCCTCGCCATCGCGCGTTTCGGAGGAAGCGCTTGGACGGGCGGCGTGGGCCGGCCGGTGTAGCTGCGGGCGTGGGAGGTGGTGGGCGGCGTAGGTGGTTCGTAAACACTTGCGTGAGTTTGCAAAAGTAGTAGGCGGAGCCCGACCACCCCATGGGGAGGCACGCGAGGCGCCATAAGGTGCCGCGGTAGTTGACCGTGAAGTAATCCCGGTCTTCCTCCCGGATGCCAAGGGTGTAGTACCCATCGGCGAGGTCGAGTGAGACGAAGTAGTCCCCCGGTCGAGATAGATGGCGGAGGTGCTTGAGGGTCTCGCAAGTCATGTTGAACGTCGAGCAGTAGCGGTTGAGTTCGCGAAGGTCGATAATCAAGCGCCATTGATTGCATCCGGGTTTTGGAACCAAGAACATCCGGGAGACGTAGCGTGGGTTCGTAGAGCGCTCCCACGCGCCGCAAGCCTCGAAGCGTGGTAGTTCCGAGTTGAGAAACTCGAGTTGGTCGGGTGTGGCGTCTAGCATGGAGATGCCATGGTTGAACGGCTTGGGACGTAGGCCGTGCTTGAACTTCACACGTACGCCGTGGCGGATCCAACTTAGGACTTGGCCGCTCGCGCCGATGCGCTCCCACTCCCGCCATTTTCGACGTACGCGGTGGCGCATGAAGGAAGATGTCGGGGAGCAGGAATCGGCGCGGCGGGCTACACCATCATTTCTTGCTTGGGGTTTTAGCCGAGTCGGTCGGCTTGGGTGGGAGGGTTGCTCGTGCCGCGGCTGCTGCTGCTGCGGCGGCCTTGCGTTTGTCGGCGGCGGCTTTGCGGCTCCGAGCGTCGGGGCCGTTGGGCTTGTCCGGTGTGACCTTCGCGAAAGCGGCGCCGGCGGCGGCCTTGCTGGCAGCGTGTAAGCTGACTTCAAGCGTGCGGTCGACGAAAGCTTGGCGTAGCGCGTCCAATGTGCCGGAGACCGCGGTAGGACGCGGTCGGCAGAAGCGCTCGTGTGCCAATTCGGCGAACACGCGGTCCGCATCCGTGCTCGTTTGTCCGCCCTTGGTGAGGCGGAGGAAGCCCAATCGAGTACGGGCGGCCTCCTCCGTCGCTGTGTGGGTGCGATGGCCCGCTCGGATGAGGGCAATCGCTGCCGCCTGCTCTGTAGGTAGAGGTGGGCCGTGCGACAACGTGTCCAAAGCCTCGCCAATTGCCGCGTTGGCGCAACTGTCGAAGAAGGCATAGCACCCGATGTGTAGGTACTCGTCGTATGCCGCTTGGGTGCGTTTGTCGCTTAGGGCACGGGCGGTGTCGTCCGTGAGAGTCCACAGACGTGGCTCCTCGACGTCTCGGGGGGGACGTTCGAGGCCGGCCGGGATGACTTCGCCGTAGTAGGTGAAGTCGACAAACTCGGCCGCGGAGGGGTCGGGTTCGTCGTCGAGCAGGTCGATAGGTGGCTCGGGGGCCTCCTTACCACCCTCCGTCGCTGTGGTCGCGTCGGTGGGAATGGACTGCTGTTGATCAGTAGTAGCAGGTGTGGCTGTCGTCGGCCGGAGCTGAGCGAGTAAGGCAGCGTTAGCCGCCAAAAACTGCTCAGTAATCCGTTGCTCCGATGCCAAAACTGCCGTACGAATCTGCTCGGCTGTGCGTTGTTCGAGTGTAGTAGCGTGAGGGTCGGCCGCTGCGGCGGACGTAGACTGCTCAGGCTGCATATTGGGGAACTGCGTAGCTGAACGAGGGGAAGTGTCGCGTGACGCTCGAGTGCGCATGGGACGAAAAGGTAAAACTGACACCCTGCTCGACTACTAGAGTCGAGACTGCATTCGCGCGAAGCCTAGATTGGCTGAGCGCGAAAGCAGAGAGTGCCTAGGCTCGTGGCTAGCTACGGCTTATAAGGCACGGGCTAGCTAGAGCTGACCGTTGGGGAAGTCGTTGGTCGTTGGCTGCGTCTAACTGTTCGGGCAAGGTGGTTGCCCTGCAGGCGAGACGCGCCGATATTAACGGTAACAGTAACCGCTAGAGTTACTGTCCCGTACACATGATATTGGATTCAAATCAATCTGACCAAAAATAAATACCCCCCTTCCAAGTTATTTCGCTTCGTCGGGAGAATCAGAACCGGCTGGGGCGTCGAAAAGCGGTTGGGTTGAAAAATTAGCCATCGTCGCCCTTTTTCCTAACCCCAACCATTTTTTCCTTCGCTTTTGACATATAAAATACAAACACTGCAAACTGATACTCCAAACCTTATCGTCACAGATAGCTTCCTCGTCGGCGCTTCACATATTGTCTGGAGCCACTGCAGAAGCTGCAGGTGTAGGGAAGAAGGCGCGGGATGGGGTCGTTCGGCGAACGCGGGAACTCCGCGCGCCGTTCCAGCGAGCCGACCGAAAGGTCGCCGGGCCGCCGCGAGCGGAGCAACAGCGCCGCGGTGCCGCACGCACACGGCAGCAGGGACCGTGACCGCGAACGTGACTGTGATAACAGGCACCGTAAGAGCGAGGGTAGCGGGCAACACCGGTCATCAGGTTGAACCCCTCATCCTGTTTCCTGTTAGCTCGCATGCCCGCTGCCGAAGCTGCTGGCATCCTCCCCATAACGACACCCTTTTCCGTTACTTCACTTCTATTTCCTGAATATTTTCTCATCAGTTTTGAGGTTCAGCCCACAGCCGCCTGGTCGACTGTCTCACCTTTACGGGCAAGTATTTACCGACTCGCATTCCTCTACAGACAAGCGAAGTAGTGAGGCAAAGCAGCACAGCAGTGACAGGCGCGAGCGAGAGCAACACAGCAGCAGCAGGGAACGGCGGTCCTCCGGCCGCGCCCCCGTCCCGGAGGAGGTCGCGCCCGCCGACCTTCAGCCCGCAGTCACGCCGTCCGAGGCCGAACCCACCACTCATGTGACAGAAAGGAGGGCGCGTGCCTCCGCCACGGAGAGGCGAAACGATAGGGAGCGCGCTGTTGTGGAATCGGCCTTCCGGTGAGCGCGCGTGCTTTCATAGTCAACAGTGCGCATGTCACATCTTCTATTGATGCGGATATGTCACGTTCATTGACACCGTCGAGTTTGAGCTTCCACCTTGCCCTTGACAGCCATTTCGACACTGATGGATCGGGCTACATTGAGAAGAGGGAGCTGGCAGGTCTGGCCAAGGAGCTGGGTTATGCACTGTCGCGCGAAGAGCTAAAAGTGCGCGCGGTTTGGTACCTCTGTTGCTCAGTGGATGGCGAGCGCGAGCTGCTCCTGTCGCTGACCCTTTTGCTTCCCTCATTGACCCCTCCTTGAATCCTCAGACATGCAGTCATGCACTCACTCACTCATGCAGTCACCCACTCAGTCCCTCACTCGAGCGCCAGCTGCTCCTGTCGCTGACCCTTTTGCTTCCCTCATTGACCCCTCCTTGAATCCTCAGACATGCAGTCATGCACTCACTCACTCATGCAGGCACCCACTCAGTCCCTCACTCGAGCGCCAGCTGCTCCTGTCGCTGACCCTTTTGCTTCCCTCATTGACCCCTCCTTGAATCCTCAGACGCGCAGTCATGCACTCACTCACTCATGCAGTCACCCATTCAGTCCCTCACTCGAGCGCCAGCTGCTCCTGTCGCTGACCCTTTTACTTCCCTCATTGACCCCTCCTTGAATCCTCAGACGCGCAGTCATGCACTCACTCACTCATGCAGTCACCCACTCAGTCCCTCACTCACCCGCTCGGTCACTCACGCACCCGATTACTCACTACCTCATCCAATTACTAACTAACTTATCTGATTACTCACTAACTCATCCAGTCTCACTCGACAGTGGAGGAATTGGCTATGAAGTTGGTGGGGTGTGTGTTATGGCCGCAGGCGCTGCTGAATGAAATGGACACTGACGGCAAGCCCGACGGGCGCATCAGTCTGAAGGAGTTTTTGGACTGGTGGATGAAAGAGTTTGGCGCGTGCTCGTTGAAGGATAATATCGTGAAGGCGGTGCTGCGCTTGTGGCTCAAGGTCACCCCCTCCCCTCTCACAAAAATATCAAGTCTAGATGTATGCGCGTGCGCGCGCGCATGTGTGTGTACGTTTGCATGTGTTTGTATGTTTGCGGAGGGGGGGGGGGTCGCGTGGGGTTGTGCGAATGTGAATGCGTGTTTGTGTTGGAGACGCAAATTTGGGGTGTGGGTGGGTGGTGCATGCGCGCATATGTGTGTGTGTGTGTGTGTGCCTATGTGTGTGTGTATTGGGGGGAAAGTGGATGTACGCGGGGGAGGAGGGAGTGCGTGGGTGTGTGGATGTAAGTGCGTGTGTGTGTGTGTGTGTGTGTGTGTGTGTGTGTGTGTGTGTGTGTGTGTGTGTGTGTATGCAAGTGCGTGTGTGTGTGTGTGGGGGGGGGGGGGGGGCGCGGGGGGGGGGGGGGGGGGGGGGGGGGGGGATGAGTGGGTGGGTGGATGCGTATGTGTCATTATGTGTGTGTGTCTGTGTTTGTCGCTGAGTTTGCTCATCGGCGCTATAACCGCAGATTCGGAGCGCGGCGGGGGAGGCAGCTCCCGTTGGCTGTGCGGGCGTGGGTTGGGGTGGGCAGTTTGGATGGAAGGCTCTCACCTCTTCCAAGAGTGCACTCAGCACGGGAGACCTTAAAATCAGCGTCGGCTGGAACGACGAGTCGAATGAGGCGGCTAGAATGACGGTCGAGGGCAGTCGGATGCCAAAGGAGGACTACCAGGTGTGGGACTTCACTGTGCATTCCACTTCCCTACTCTCTCTCTCTCCTACACACACACACACACACACACGCATGCGCACACTTGCGCACACGTGTACATCTCACTTACACATACAAAAGGCGTGCACATGCCAATGCAAGCAAACTGCATCCAATGCACAGACATGCCAACACGCACGGACACACAACACGGCACCAAGACATACGCAAGCACTGTACTCATATACAGTCACGCATTCATAAATTTACGCTTACACATAAACATACTCGCGCACGCGTAAAGATCAAGACACATACCATGCTATACACGCAGACTGTCTCACGCACCGCATTACCCACTTCTACGCCTGCCCCCCCCCCCCCCCCCCCCCCCCCCCCCCCACACACACACACACACTCACACACATACACACATACGCGCGAACACACGCACGCACATACACCCAAACAGCCACACATAAACGAGAAATACGATCATCATTCTCTTATTGCACAGGCGTTGGTTTTTCTAAATGTCCTGTGGTTGGGAAAGGTGACGGTGTTAAGTTTAAGCTACCATTATTGTTATCAGACGGCGATGGAGGAGCTGCGCGCCCCCGGCAGCACTGTCGCCGTCTTCTCAGTGACTCTCCAAATGCGCGACTCAACGCCCGCTGACGATATGAAGGCGCTGCAAAAATCGCTTAGCGCGGCGCTCGGACAACACTGCGCCGCGACGGCTGACGCTCTGACCGCCTCCGCGCCCGCGTTTGGAATCGAGGACGGGGGCGACTTGGGGGATAGCCCCGCGCGCGGCAGTGGCGTAACGTTCGTTAGCCTCCGTCCGCGGGTGCAGTTTCGCGGGGAGGGGAGCGAGGCGGGGGCGGAGGAGAACGCGCTGGAGGCGACCGTCTTTGCGGGCGGCCTCTTGTTCGAGTCGCTGGTGGCCACGCTCGCCAAGGCCGGCCTCACCTTCACCGACTTTCCCACCTTCAAGATCGACTGCAGCAGCTCCCAATCTCTTAGGTGTGGCACTGCCTCCCACCGCACCACACGTTTTCACAAGTCCTTTCCCTTATCCAACAGCAGCATCACTCCCCACTTTTGTTTGAAATCTGTTTGGGGTGGCGTGGATTTTTTCAGGCATCTTCTAGCTCGCGGCCCTCAACATTTGCTGTCTGCACTCTCGCTCAAGATGGACATCAGTTGGGACGTCCGACGGCGCTTGATCCGGAAACTGCTCGGGCTGACGGATGCCGCTAGCCCAATGTCCCTCATACTCGGTGTGCTTCCCCCCTTCCATCTCCCACCTGCAACTTCTTTCCCGAACACCAATCTCTCGAGCTCGTTTCGTCGTGTCAGTCGAATTTGGATTACGCCCCGTCTGGCTTTCAGATTCTGTAAATAAACATTGCCCAATGTTATGCCTTATGGCAACCAGATTAAAGGCAAAATTCGTCAATTCCACCCAGTGCAATATCTTGCAGTGCCCGTACAATACATCCCTGTGGGCTGTATTACTTACATCTGACGTAACACAGCACGGTGTGATTCAAGGCCGCACATGTGAATGCAATAGACTGTGAGACCTTAATACGAAAGGCGAAACTGAATGCAATGAAATTGAGCACAAAGCAATGCAATGCAAGAAAATGCAAGGGAATGGAATGGAATTGAGTGGAGTGCAAGACTGTAAGATTCAGGAAACTGTACAATAACATGTGACACCATAGAACGCTAAAAGATGATGCATTGTACGTACAAAGAAATACAATTCATAACAGTGTGGCACAATACAGTGCATTACACTGCAATACAGCACAGTACCGTATGATACGTAACACAATGTTACATTGTAATGCATTGCATTCTCCCTTCCA
>JAPMLY010000834.1:72500-152735 GCA_026401115.1 Tetraselmis chui
CTGAGCTGTCATCATGGAGAAGTCAGGGAGTGGAAAAATGTCGTCCATGTGGTCGGACAGGTCGTGCTCACACGAGTCAGTGACACACACGCGCGGCACAGCAGAGACATGGGCAACATACTCCCCATAGCGAGTAGGCGGTCCGCGAGGGCGAGCGGGTCTGTCGACCTCCTCCACACACCCTGTGTCATCTGTGTCCAGGGTCAGATCTGGGAGTGGGTGACTTTCAGGGGAAATGGGGAGAGCCTCTGTGTCTGCACACACATCAATCGACGAGGCGACAGGGTGGGATGTCCCAAACCCGGGCACAGTCTCTTCAAACTTGACGTGAACAGACGTGGTGATGCGCCTGGTCGCGGGGTTGTAGATACGATACCCTGGGGAGTTATGAGAGTACCCCACCAGCACACCTCGGAACGCTTTCAGGCCAAGTTTCCGTCTGAGGTTATCAGGTACCTTGGCAAATGCTGCACATCCGAACACGCGAAATACTGACGCGTCAGGGACTGCGCCTGTGAGAATGGTGACAGGGACCCCCCCAGACGGGCCAACAGCCCGACTGTAAGTACGGTTACGGAGGTGGACCACAGTGCTGATCGCGCATGACCACATGCTGTTAGGCACAGACATGGCGTGAAGCATTGAGGACGCGCAGTCACGCAGTGTGCGCCACGGGCGTTCTGCTTTCCCAAGCATGTGATGTGCATAGGGCGCCGAGAATTGAGTGCTGAAACCCAATCTCGCGCACATGAGCTGCGTGTTCGCGGCCTCGAAAACCGAGTCTGAGTCGAATTTCAGAAACGGTGCAAATGCATGGAGGTGTGAGTGATAACGGGCATGAGTATGCCGCGCGTCCAGGAGGATGGTCTCCAGTTTCGCGCACGTCTCATCCTTAGACTTCAGAAACCGCACCCACATGAAGTTAGTGTGGTGGTCGATGACCAGCAGGCAATACCGCAGGCCGTAGGGGGAGGGTACACTGACAGGACCCCACAGATCACACGACATGTGTTGAAGCGGGGCGGCTGGCTTCTGAGATGCTGTGCGATTTTTTGGCGCAGACGTGGCTTTGTTCAGATTGCAAGACTCACAGGCGAGATCTTTTACAGAACTAGGCATAACCGGTACAGACACCGTGTTATGAGAATGCTGAGCCTGCAGGCTCTGCATGTTCAGGTGCCCCATTCTACTGTGCCACAAAGCAGCGTCGCACTCAGCAGCAAGTGCGACAGAGTTCTGGCTACGACTGTCTACGGTGGGCGAGGACATCCCCGCACAGGCATGCGACCTCGGGAGGAGGTACAGTCCGTTCCCCGACGGGATTAGCATCCCCATTCCTGTGGTCACACGCACAGTGCCAGAGTCAGTGTCTGTAGGGAAAGAAAACGCACACCCTGAGTGTTGCTGCATCCAGCTGACACTCAGGAGACGACTGATACGTTGCGCTGATCGAGAGGACAAGTCAGGGGTGTACAGGGCATGAGCGAGCCGAAAGACTGTTCGACCGGAGGTCAGGCAAATGGGGATGCGGACTTTTCCACTGCCCTGGACCGTGACACCGACACCACCAACTGTGCTGCGGCGGGAGGATGGATGAAATTCCGAAAAATCCGACCGAAATGACGTCAAGTTAACGGAGCAGGCAGAGTCAACTACCCAGTACTCAGACAGGTCGGCAACACGAGATGCAGCAGACGTGAATGCAACTGAGGCAAAGGACGTACTGACCTCAGTGTCGTCATACTCGTCTTGCATGTCGTATTCCAGTGCGTCCTCAGCGGGAGCATGTCCCTCAGATGCTTCAGCAGCAGAAAGGTGGCTGAGGTGTGCAGTGGGGGGAGGCTGGTCCGCGTATCTCTCGGCAATCTGTTTGCGCTTGGCCAGTGTCCAGCGGAGGACATCAGCATCCGGCGCTTTGCAGGTCGACCAGACATGGTTTGGGTCTCCGCAGGCCCCGCACTTCATTGCGAACTTGGACTTCTTTTTGTCCGCGGTCCATCCCCCACCGCCACGGCCACCCTGCCGTTTGCGATCCGCAAGGAAGGCATTGACCGCAGGCCCGGAATCAGCAGTGTCCCCCTTGTTGGAGACATCTGCATCAAGATTTTGAGCCTGGTGGATAATGCTCCCCATCACTTTGTCGGCTGACAGGATGAAGTCGGTGTCAAAGGCATTAATCACACACTGTTTGGCTTGGCCATACTGCCCAACGTTCGACAGACCGCGAATCATGACCAGAGCGAGGACGTGGGGGTGAATGGCTGCAGAGCCATCTTTCAGCTGCAGGCACTCGTTCAGCTCATCGAAGCACTGCTTCACAGCGTGGACGTATGCCGAGACTGATTGACCAGAGGCCTGACGAACCATCATGCGGTCCAGGAGCGACAGCGTGCGTGAAATGGACTGCGCGTCCAGTCTCTCGCACAACACTTCCCATGCGGCTGTCCCGCAGTCGAGTCGTCCAGCGGGGACCCCCGCGATGGCCTGTGCAGCTGGCTTGTTCTGGCGGCAGCACTGAACGAGCATCGCGTGCGCGAACCGCTGAGCGACTGGATTCAGAGGCACGCCAGAGGAGGAAAGAGCAAGTTGAGGGATCAGTGCAGCCCCCTTAATCGAAAGGAACGACAGGAAGTCGCGCTTCCAGGTCTTGAATTCACCCGTCCTCGGCATAAGCGGAGCGTCCATGCGAAAAGACCGGGAAAAAGAGTCACCGTCGAAGTTGGTGGCCCAGTCTGCTGTCATCGCAACGAACTCCGGGTCGATCGTGGGCCTGCGGCTGGCGCTGCTGTGGAGTGGGTACTCGTGTACCGGAGTAGGCACGGGGTCGCTAGCAGGCCGGTACTGGTTGGGCACAGGTTGGAACGGCGCCGTGTCGATAGGCACCGGGTGATCGCGCAGTGCGTCCCGACGGAGAAGCTCCGACTGCGTCCGGTCCTGGTCGTCCATTCTGGCGTGGAGCAGCTGTAGCTGTTCCATCACCAGTCGAATGCTGTCGCCGGCTGAGTCGGGCAACGGAGTGTCGCACGTGCCGGAGTCGACACCCGAGTCGGCGGCCGATGCGGTAGGTGCCGGCTTTGATTTTGGCGCCATCGTAAAAGGGTCGAGTACCCAACCGGACAGTGGAAAAAATCCACTAGCGGTAACTGTGCCTAACGACGGTATACAAAGAGACGGCCTGATGCCCGCCGACCCGTCGGCCTGTTGCCCCGGGGTGTCTCAATGCACCTTTTTCGTATCCTCCACCCAGTGTGGGGCACAGTGACAGCCGAGGCAAGAACAGGCAGGTGTATATGTCCGCTGCTCTACGTTACGGCTGAAGCTGTCGTGCACCCTGTGTATGAGTATTCACCCTCACAATGCTCCCCCCTTCCCCACTCCAGCTTGGACCTGTATGCACCCTGTCCACACAAGCGAGTGCGCTTGTGTGGTTGGCTAGGTCGTCGTGGCGTAGAGTAGAGTAGGTGGTAGCGGGGCTGTTCCGTAGAGTAGTGTTTGAGAAAGTGGAAATAAATATACAGAGTAAAGTATGATTATTCGAAAAAAAAAAATGGCTTTGCCTTCGGGCGAGTGTCCAAGTTGCACGCCGAAAGGCACTGTCGTCTCGCGTAACCTTCAGGTGGAGGGCTCCATAACCTGTTGAACGTGGTATGCACGGTTCGATAAGGAAGATACTGTAACGTGATGGTTACAGGTACGCTACACGACCAGCCTTGGGTGGCGGCTGGTGTCGAGACAAGAGTGTGTGTCAGCTGTCGCTGTCAGCTGTCTGTACGCTAGTTTGTGATATCGCGCTCAGACACTCTAGGTGATGTCCTGTACATAAGGACTTCTATCAGAGCATACATTAGCTCTCTGTAACTAATCTGCATTAGGAATTACTTACAACTCGAGACGCTGACGTAGCATGCTTGTCCGCCGAGACGCTAGAAACCATTCTCTTTTACGACGCGCTTCTCGCCCTTCTGACGGATATCATCCTCCGTGTGTCATGGGCGTGGGTGGTCCCTAGTCTCTACAGATGCTGCTCCTCTTTCTCTGACACTGCTACCGCCTCCCGCTTGGCAGCGTTTCCGTCGCGCTTGCCGCGTCGCCTCCTCGACCCTTGTCCCTTATTGCCTCGTTCAGCAATTGGTGGCAGCACTTCGTCAGGACCTGCACACGCAAACGTTGGCGGTGGAGCCGAGGCGTCACGAGCGGCTCGGCTAACAGGGGCTACTGACGCTGACTTTCAGGGTGTCGCAGGGCATTTACAGTTGGCATTGACAATCACGCGAAAATATTACGAATCGACAACGCGATCATGGTGCTTGCTAGCGTTTGACGTTCATACATCTTATTTCATCGTCGCCCTTATCGGACAATCCAATCAAACCCCACTCGCCACCCGCCATTCAACGCAGTAACACGTAATAGTTACGAATGCTTCGCGCGCGGTGCATTCACAACCTCCACGCACGGTGAAGAGTGGAAAATGGTGACGTAAGAGGTAAAACACTCGCCACAGACACGTGGCCCAACATATATTCAGGTCGTTTCCTATAACACCACAGCAACATCCACCCAAACACCCACCGCCGCCCCACCTCTTGTCTCAACTGCAACACACCCCCCAAACCAAAGCACATAGATTCCATGGCATGCATTTGATTTGAACATTTTCCCACCGATATTCTATTCACCTTTCAACATAAATGTTGGGCGAACTCCCTCCACATGCCGAACCGCAACATCAAAGGGGAGCGAGCTGGGAAGAAGGTGGGGTGAGCTGGGGAACGGGGGGGGGGGGGGGGGGGGGGGGGGGGGGTCACCTGAGGGCAGTTCTGTACCCGTCTCCGCCGCGATGCGCGACTTCAGCTCCCTCAGTACTCGGATCTGAGACAGCTTCTGCGGGCTGAGCTTGTGCCATAGGATACCGGGCGGCTTGGGGCGGCTACTCCCCGTGCGAATAACCTGCCGGTCATCAGTATGAAGCACAGGCTTTAGCCCACACATGGGCCGCGATGATTTCAAACTCAAACATACGCACACACACACACACACACACACACACACACACACACACACACACACACACACACACACACACACAAACACACATCGCGCGAGGTAGACCACCTGCGTGGGAGTGACGATGATGTCCACTGGGACATCATGCTCCAGCATCATATCTTCGCTGATGTCGTCCACCAGCTGCAGGTCATGAACGGTCGTGACCATCAGCGTGTCCTCGTCGATGGCGCCCATCCAGCGAAGGATGCCGTACTCCAACTCAGCAAAGCCCTACGGCAACAGAAAGAGGAGACGATCAGCAGGAAGGGGAGATCCTCGGGCGTTCCAGATGACGGCAGCGACGGGGTGGGGTTGCGGGGATGAGAGGAATATGAGGGAGGTTGTGGTGGGTGGGCAGTTTGGGATGATGGATGGTGGGTGGGGCTGAGCCGCGCACCTCCCCCTTTCCGATGCGACAGCCGTTGGCAGGGTTCACAGCGACGCTGCCCACCATCACCAGGTCGACCTTCAGGAGGTCGTCCAGGGAGACGGGGCGCCCATGCTTGCGTACGCCCGCCGAGGTCGATGCCAGCGGGATGTCCTCTGCTGGGAAGTCGTCCCTATGGGCGGACATGCCACCCAATCCGCCCTCAGTGCCACCCCCTCTGAGGGAATTGAAATCTTAAAAGGGAAATAAAACACAACATTCTAAAACACAACCAACCGCAGCCAAAGCAAATAAAGCAAAGCAACACAGGCAGCCCACACCAGGGGAACAGCGACACAAAAAACAGGTGAAGCAGAAACAGAAACGGGACATACCATTAAAGAAAGGTTAACAGAGCAAAAAGCAGATGAATAAATGGAAAGGAAATGACATAGAATTATTTGAAGGAAATAATAAGATCGAAAAGGCCAGAGCAAAGAACGGAAATAATTTAATTAAAGATGAAATTGAAGGGCAGAGCAAAATGTTCACCATACACAAACAAAAATTGCAGCATTAATTGAAACTGCAGTTCAAAAATGTATATGGCGAATTTTGAAGTATTCAAAATCGCACGCAGCAAAAGACGATGAGTTACGACACGGGAGTGATATACATTTTCAAGGGGTTGGATTGTGTCTACCACCTGTGCAAAGTGGAGAAAAAGCCCGTGCGGAGTCGAGGTTGTGGTGTGACCAGCGTCTGGCCGCTCCTCAACACTGCCTGTCTCACCATTTTCTGTGGTGTGTCCGGGTTCACCTTAATCACCTGCGGAAAGCAGCGCTTCAGACTGATTTGCATGACCAGGTCGAGGGTTTGTACGCGACAACGCAGAATGAGGCAAAGGAGTAAGTACTTTGCAGTCGGTGAAAAAGGCTTGGGTGGCAAGTCGGGCTGCGGCTGCGTCAGAGCCTACGAAATTAGGGATGCGGTGGTCGATTGGCTTTGGGTTCCTGCCGCCAACAAAGAAAGCCACATACCACAGTAGCTCATCAGCCACACGCCCATGCCCACCAGAGCATGGATAATTGAGCCTATAACCGAAACATCTTAAATTGCATGGGTATGTGCGAGTGCGGGAGAGGGCTCGTGTACGCAAGCTTGCTTCAACACGTGTGTCAAGCTGTTGTGAGCGTGACACTATGGACGCTTGTGATTGGACATAATGTACATAGGCTGTGAGTGCGTACACACGTGACGTTGAGTGCATGTGCAGGTTTGTGGTTGCGTTCCTTCCCGTTTTTAATTCTAGTGTCCGAATATTGCAACATGCACTCTGCTTGTAGGGACGTGTGCATCTGCGTATGCATACCATTGCGTAAATTACTGCGGCTGTTATGTGCACATACCATAATGTGTGCTCATGCTCGTAAATTCTGGGACCCTTTATGTATGACAGTGTGTGACCGCACATGCATATTTTGACGCATAGGGTTGTGTAGGCTGACGTGTTTGTGTGTGCGCGCGCGTGTACGCGTATGTATATGTATCGAAAACGAGAGAGAACGAACGAGGGAGTATGAGTTTATGTGGGTGTGTGTGAGAGATAGAGTGTGTGTGTGTGTGTGTGTGTGTGTGTGTGTGTGTGTGTGCATGTGTGTTCACATCTGTGTGAGTGTGTGTAGAGAGACAAGAGTGCATGTATATGCATGCATACGTTGGTGCCTCTGTGTATGTGTGTGTGCGTGAGGGGGGGGGGGGGGGGGGGAGGGGGTTGGAGGTGGCGTGGTTGCAGAGGCAAGGGATGACAAAGAATGGCAGGCTCCCCACCCCGCCTGCCCCTTTTCTTCAAGCAGCTTCCAAATGCGTTGACGGATGGCCCACTTCCATGCGCCCGGCTGCGCGGATGTCCCGTCGAGGAGCTCAGACACAGCCTGCATCTGCTGCATGGCCTGCACAAAACACCACCCACCTCCAATATTGACTTCTTAAGAAACACCGCCGCTACAGGAATGAACGAGACCCTTGGCAGAACGAAAAGTCTTATGGAGCCGGTGCGACGAGGAACGCCCAGTTTGTTGCTGCAGGCGAGACGCACCAAAACCTTCGAGACCAAGCGAGAGTCTGTTGCTGAATGCCGGATGCATGTTGTTGGAATACGGCGAGTGCGAATGGACGGGTGAATTCGTGACGGTGGTGGCGGGAGCAGGGGTGATGTCCCACCTGTGCGTCCTTCCGCAGCCGCTCCTCCTCCGTTTCCTGCCGAGGCGGCCAGGCCCGTCGACCTTGCATTTCCGCGCGACAAGCGGCCAAATATCCCCGCTGATTTGCAGCACGTCCAAATTCTACGCTTCTTGCTCTGGCTGTCTGCTTCGGGCGACAAGCAGGGCAGAGCATCCCGACAGCGGCAGACTGGGGGACGAGAGTCGACATCATGATTATTCGACGGTTCGGTCGGAGAACGTACCGCCTGTCCTAGTGGGTCGTAAACTAACTACTATATAGGGTAGAGAGAAAAGCGACTGAAAGGAGGGGATTGTGGCAGGAGAGCTAGTGACTGTGGTTCCCAAAATGGTGAGCACTTGCTTCTATAACTTGGGTTGCGCGCCGTCTCGGCGTCTCGCCTTTGCGACTCAGTGCGGCCTCGGCAATATCGCAGGTCGGCAGGTCCCACGCGGGTGGGCAACCCGTTGTCGAAAATACGGGTACCGGTACCTGGGTACCGAATTGTAGCGACAGTAGCTTCCTGTACTCTTGATGGTACATACTTAGCGAGCAAAACCGTTATTTTGGACATGAACCTATTTTGAACAAATAGCGGTTTAGGCCTACCCTAGCCCGCCCAGACGAGGTCATTTCAAGACACAAACCCTATCATAGAACCACCTCATAGACCCTCTGATGGGGCTGTGTTGGCGGCTGGTCGAGCTCGTCGCGTTGGTCAGCAGAGAGAGCGCATGTGATGGGACCTGCTGACCAAATCGCACCAAAAGCACCTATCAATTTCGACCAACCCACTCGAGAAGCGTGCAAATCACTTAATAGTGGCTTGAATCTCCCCATACTACCCACCCACCCGTCATACAAGTCCTTGGCGAGCCTCTTGTCGGTTGTCGCGCGTATCTGCTCATGGTGCGCCCGCTTGCCGCAGTTTGGGTCTCGGTACATACAACCCCCCTTTTTTCGACTTTCAAAATTTTCAACAACAACGTCGACTTCGCAGCGATCCCCGCTATTCGCTATCGATCTCCGCTATGGGCAGCGGCTCCCTTCCCGCTCGTGGCAAATATCGAGCCTACACTAAAGAAAGCCTCGCCAAGGCAATCGACGAAGGTCGTCGAGCAATTGCGAGTGGCAAGGCCGGTACTGAAGGTTACTATATCTCTGCAATCGCAGCAAAGCACGGTATCCCATGGCCGACCCTCCGACGCACCTTGAAAACCCCCGACCTTGGAAAACCTAAGCTTGACAAACGAAGTGGACTTACGAAAGAGCAAGAGGATGCCCTTGTGCAATCTGTGGTGGTGCATCATTCAGTTCATTCAGCGGCCAGTGTATATCATTTACAAAATAAACCAATTAGTACAACACGTCCCTGGATATTGCCAAATCACACTCGCCAAGAAGTGGCGCGATGGGGTGGGCCCGTCGAGGAAGTGGGCCCGTCTTATCTTCAATCGACACCGTGACGTCCTCCGCCCACGTATGGTCGACCACCTCGACCCGCAACGCGCTCGGGTGCCAGAGTCAGCAGTGAAGGACTTCTTCGACCAGCTCCACAATATCTTCAACGAGTTTCCGAACCTGCCGCCAGACAACATTTGCAATCTTGATGAGACAGGTCTACAACCAGTACCCAAGAAAAAGAAAGTGTGGGCGCCTAAAGGAGCGAGGCGTAGCCACGCAAAAGGGAATGAGTGCCGTTTCAATCTCACCTGTTTGATGACCATCTTTGCAAATGGTACGAGCATGCCTCCCTTCTTCATCGTCAAAGGAAAGAAGTACTCCCCACCTTGGTTTCACGATCCTATTGTAGTGGGTGCGCTCCGTTCCGCTGGCCAAGTCCAAGCAGGCTTCACCGTTCAGGGCAACGCTTAGATGGACACTTCAAATTTCTTGAGGTGGATTGAGGAATTGTTTCTACCCTACACAGCAAGCAAAAGGTCAGCGGAGACGCCATTGTTGTTGCTAATGGATGATTTTGGAGCGCACATCAACCATGAAGTACTAAGGAAGCTTGTAGACAACCATGTAAAAGTGGTTACTCTACCGCCCCACAGCTCTCACCTTCTTCAAGCGTTGGACGTTGGCATCATGCTTCCCGTCAAGAAGCACATGGATAATGCGCTCGCCGCGTACAAGAACCTGGAGGGGGAGGGGGCATCAAAGAGAAAGACCTTATTATTTGCTTCTTCAAGTACTACGAGTGCCATGGCAGATCAGCAACAGGCAAGCCCTATAATTGTTTCAGCAAGGCACTAAGATCACACAACATTCATGTGGTAGATGACTAGGAGATGGTGCAGCCACTGGACAGCGTGTAAGTGGAGCTGTGCTAGGATGCGTGTTGTGTCGAGTCGTGTTTGGAGATGAGTTTGTCAAGGGGGTCAATGCGGAGTGTGAGGAGGGAGGCGAGACTGGTGATGGTAGATGTGTGGAGTGTGCATGTGCGGCTCATGACTATGGGTAAAATATCGACATCGGTACATAGCCATTGTCGTTGAATGGCATTGGCGAGAGGGGTATATATATCTCGAATCATTTGAGCGGTGTGGGGGAGGTTATGGTATGTGCTGTACTACCATTCGCCTATCTGAGTCTTTTTCATCAAGGAGTCTCGTCTACGGCCGTTGGTGTGGCCGACGAGTCTAGGCTCGAGAAGCCGGATGAAGTTTGGTTTGTGTGCCGGGGGTCTCAACGCGGGGGGCAGTATCTCATCATGGAGGATGGCATGGCATGAGGTGAGGGAGTCGGGCGAGAGGCCTTCGTTAAGATGCACACACACTTACAGCTCCAAACACACACATACGTCCCTCTCACAAACCACCAAACACGGCGCCCTCCTCGCCCGCGCCGCTGCGGACGGGGCGGACTTCACCCTCCACAAAAAACACACATCACTAACCAATGTGCAATTCACACACAAGCAAGAATTCATGTGGGGAGTACACAACACCCGCCTCCTTTCACACAACCCCACCCTGCGTTGCCCCATGTGCGGCCAATTCACAAGTAACGGCCACCGGGCCCGTAACTGCCCCTCAATGTCCGGCTTTAGGCAAGACCGCCACAACAGCGGGCTACAACACCTCCTCTCCCTCATGGAACGCCACAATGGAGGCCGTTGGGCGACCATCAATGTTGACTTTGGTAACAAGCCCATCAAGTTACTCCCATCCACCACACTCGTCAGTACCCCCCTTGACTGCCACCCCCCCATCCCACCCACATGCTCACGCATCTAATCGCTGCTGACGAAGGCCTCTCGCCCGACTCTCTCACCTCCTGCCATGCCATCCCGCGTGAAGACATATTCCCCTAAGTGATGAGACCCCCCGCACAGAAACCAGACCTCATCCGGCTCCTCGAACCAATATTCGTCGGACGTACGAACGGCCGACGACGTTACTCCCCGATTAAAAAAGATTCGGATAGGGGAATGAAAACACAGCACATACCACAACCTCTCCCACACCGCACAAATGATTCATGATAAGTACACCCCCCCTCGCCAGTACCATTCGACAACATTGACCACGTACCACGGTCGACATTCTTCCCATAGTCATGAGTCGCACATGTACACCTCACATTCAAACCATTACAAGTCTCACCTCCATTTTCACCCTCCGCACCGGGCCCCCTAACAGACTTATCTCGAAAACACGACTCGACACCACACGCATCTGAACACAACTCCGCTTGCACACTGTCCAATGGCTGCACTATCTCCTTCTCGGATACCGCATCAAATCACGCGCGATTACACGCCGCATCTCCACCCAACGCTCAAGCTCTTACCCTTTACCGCCCGCTGCCACCATCACCCGCATCACACCTCCCCGGGGGGGGGGTGGGGGGGGGGGGGTAAACCCCCCCACATTCCTATCGAGAGGTTGGTTTACGGTATATCCTTGACTTATAAGTTTCCTACAATGGCATAGTTGGGAGGGCCCATAGACAGCAGCCGGTTTCACCCGGTACATGTTGTAAACAATTTATATTTCGATTTCAATTGCATGTGTAGTCCTCATCATTCTAGTACTTAGTGATAAGAATGACAAGGCCCTTTTGGGGCTTACCGTTGCCTAGAAACTGAGGAGAGCTGTGTCGACGCCCTTACATGAAGAACATGCGAGCTCCCTTGGGGGTTGCGCAGATGGTTATTTTTAGTTGATTGTCTTTTCATATCTAACATAAGATCATAACAGTCACTGTAATGATGTACTAGACAATTCTACATCAGTCCATTACAATAATTGCTGAATTTCCAGTACTTAGTGTT
This sequence comes from Tetraselmis chui, assembly GCA_026401115.1. Lineage (NCBI taxonomy): Eukaryota > Viridiplantae > Chlorophyta > Chlorodendrophyceae > Chlorodendrales > Chlorodendraceae > Tetraselmis > Tetraselmis chui. The sequence goes on from JAPMLY010000834.1 coordinate 84,422, forward strand.
AGTCTTGAGTCAAGAACTTCAACACTCCCCTTGATTGAGGAGCAGACTATTTCCGAACATATGTAAAATTCAGTCAAACAAAGCAGCTCGTGATAGCTGAAACCACTTTCTCAGACTGAGAGTTGTTGACATGCTTGGTGAAAATATCTGCGAGCATGTAATGGTTGGGAACATAGTAGATGTGCACCTCTCCGTTGCGGTGGCGCCCGCCGGCGGCGCAGCGGCGGCGGCCCCGGAGGGGGGTGCGCTCGCATGCCCGTCAACATGTACCTCTACCTCCGCGCGGTAGGCGCTAGTAACCATGTAGCCGTACCAGGCTTGGCATGGTAGGGTCTAAACGAGGTACCGGCAGCTGTGATCCGCGGGATCAGGAGCTGTCGGGAAGCCATGTACGGAGGATTTTGAAAAATCATAATATCCGTAAACCAACACTAAGATCTATCGCTCGGGCCGTCCGATATGTTTTCTCGTGACTGAATACTCACATGTATTCTCCCGACACAGGGGCGGGGGCGGTGTCTACGAAATATTTTTCGGCGAATGGGGGTACGGACGGATCAACGGTGGGACGCGGATGTTGGAGCTTGCGGCGGGCAGCCATGTTGCACCGCCATGGCAAGGCGCTCGCTTGCGGTTGTCCAGCCCTGCTTCGAGTTTCAAGTCTCCCATGGGGGCGAGGCTAGAAGCTACGCAAGACGGAGGGGGATCGCAGCCGGAGGAGGGACACGGTCTGGCGGCGGAGGTCCACATGATCGACCGCCGCCAGAAAAAACCCGGTACGGAGGGTTTTGGATAAATAATTTCCGAACCCGATATCTTTTGAGGAGTGGCGACTCGATCAACGGGTTTGACCAACCTCTCACCTAGTATGTACCCGGTTATCGACAAGTTGCGTAAGGCAAGGTGCCTAGGGTTATCGCAACGGCACTGTGCTTGTAAAGGCGGCCCCTTGACAACGTTAACCAATGGGGGAGGGCACGGGCGGAATTCATACGATAAGATAGGTGTTTGAAACAAACTGAGACGGACAAGGGACATGAGAAAATCTGGCGCGGAGGGAGGAGCGCCACCCAGACACCGCTTGCAACTATGGACTTCCTTTCTCCCTAGCCCCCGTGGGGGTAGGGAAGTCTAGACTAGGAGTCGAGCTGCGACGGGAGGAGCAACGGCATCTCCGACGGGGGAGTGCGTTGATCGGGACGGGACCGTCGACGACTTGTGCGAGGGGGGTTTCGCCTCCCCCCCCCCCCCCCCCCCCCCCCCCCCCCCCCCTTGCTCCGGTATGAGCGGAGTCGCACATGAGCGGAGGTCGGGTAGGCCCGTCGCGACGAGCGCCATCTGATCAGCAAAGTTCTTTAGCGCCGTCGCATCAGCTTATTTTTCATCGCTAGTGTACATTTAATGTTAACTAGCATTAATTTGACGGTATTGTTAATGCCATTGGAGAGGTTGGGATTAGTGGATCTATGGCGTATATATCCTACCATCAAAAGGTACTCTAGAAGGCTTGATCGAAGGGGCGCCCGAAGACAGCAGCCGTCAACTCGGTGATCGTTTTAAACAATTCTCTTTTTTTTCCGTTGCGATGGGCATGTAACGAGTACAGTCCTGCAACAGTACATTGCAGGACATTGTACAGGTACTCGTTACGGATATCAGTTCGTGCTTTTCCACAGGACGGACGTATACTCGTGGGTACGTCGCTACTGCAATATTGTAATGGTGCTGATGCTACAGTACGACCAGTACCTCCCGGTACGTACGGATATGCATAATTAATCTAACCAGCAAGATGACGCGCCAGAACGAGCTCTTCCATGCAGAAGGAGCCGCGTCGTGAAATCCAATGCTAGGCAAGCCGTGTCTCGAGGACAGATGACGACGGTTGAGCAGCACTAACGCCTGACACGTAAGCAAAGCTTGCAGGCGTAACTAGTCTGGGCTGAAACCTATTTAAGCCCAGTGCAGTAGAGGGAGGTGACAGAACCTTTTAACAATTCCTTTGTTCGCTTACAACATCTACTGCCTAAGTACAGCAGTGAGACATCTTTCAACAATTGCCTCTCGACAACATCACTCTGCAATCTTTCAACAACGGAACTAGACAGACTAGAACAGATTTGTGCTAGCGTTTAGCTTTCAGAGGCTAACCGCCACACTGGTTTCGGAGCTCTTTGGTCGACGCACGCTTTCGTTGCTCGTTGATTAGCTCGACGTTGTTTGATTGAGTTGAGATGGCTTCTCTAGGACCCGGACATTACGAGGTTTTAGTAATTCACGTTGGAGGAACTAAATCGTCGGACTTGAAGTTGGTGTTTCAGCGTGAGCCTCGTTCTGGTAAAACTTGGTTCCCAGCTGGCTATGTCTTACCCAACGAAGAGCATGTCGACGCTGCTATTCGCGAGTTACATGAGGAGACCGGTCTTGTTTTGACACCGGATGATTTGACGCTGTTGAGTGGTGAACCTGTTAACGTTACACTACCTCAAGGACGACAGCTTGTCTACGTGTACTCGGCTTCTATTCCTGTCCTGTTTGCCACGAACAACATACGTACACCTGCTCAGGTCGAGCAGGCTGTTTTGGCACAGTCGACAGTTAATCCGGATGATACTTACGTCGTACCGGAAACTATCAACATTGACGGTCTGACACTTACGCCCGCACAGAAGGGCTTACTTCGTGCTAAGAAGCACAAGAGTGAATTACTTCACTTTGGTTACGTGGCTCAGTGGGAATCTTTCAAACGAGCAATCACACAACATGTTCCAGTCATGCAAGACGACACGTCTATCCCGAGACAATTTCACATGCACACCCGGTTTACGACGGTCGACTCTGGCTCTGTATGGTTACTGATTCGGGGATACATTAATCGACTGACTGGTGAAGGACCTACGGATTTACGAGTGGGAATGCCGATGCCTACCCACAACTTGGTTGGACTTTCTGTGACCCTCACGGAGACTCAGCGTAAGGCTGCGATTACATCACCGTACCAGAATGGTCGAGTGCCTCAAGAACTGGAGGATTGGCTCGAATCACAGCCTCAGCGTTTTATTATGCTTGGAATTGCGGCTGACTCGTACGACGCAGTGTTCTGGGTTACTTCACAGTTTTCTGGACACCTAAGTGGGTGGTGGTTGAACCGGAAAAATCAGCCTCCAATTCCATCTACGTACAACGAGCTTGTTGAGGAGTTACGCAAGTCGACGTTTCTTCCGAATATTCAGGATGACGCAATTAACGCTTTGCTAAGCTTTACGCAGAGCAATACGATGAGTTACGCGGTTTTCACTAAACAGTACAACGACTATTTACGTCGATCTCGTCAAGACCTGACAGCTGAACTACAGTGTGTACGCTTCATTGATGGCCTGGCGAACGACGCACTCAAGAGACTGGCTAAGTCACACCGAGCTCAGCAAGGCTACCAGACTACGCTAGTGGAGCTGCAAAATTTTCTGAATAACGTGGTAACAGACTCGCCGGAACTAGGCAATGCGAGGTCTGCTGCTGGACCATCAGCCCAGCCTTCACGTAAGCGCAACTTTGAGGACCCTCTTGAGGAAGCCTCTAACGTCTGGAAACGTAACAAAGGTGGCCGTGGACGTGGCCGCGGACGTGGACGTGGAGGTGGTAACAATGGTGGTCGTGGTGGTAACAATGGTGGACGCGGTCGGACATCTGGTCGTGAAGATTTTAATTCACTCGCAAACGCAATGACAGCTGAGGAGCGTAAGCGTCACATGGATGAAGGACTCTGCTTCAAGTGCCACAAGAAGGGACACCGTTTGTTCCAATGCCCGGAGTTCAAAGGCAAGGCACCGATGCAACCTAAGAAGCAATGATGGTGGCAAGGCTGTTCTACAAATGAACTGGAGCAGCCGGCTACATCTACTGTTCATTCTGAGACACTGTTAGCGACAGAGGTCGTCGACACACCTTCGACATCTCCATCGACTACAGTTGCGACACCTGTAACGCAAGTAGCAGGTCGTCGTCGTCAGATTAAGCAGAGACAGAGTCGTAAACCTGTAACCAGACGTTCAGTTGATTGGAAACTGGTTGACTCAGTCTTTGACCCTCTGCATGCACGATTCAACTTCACGTTGGAGGGATGTGCTGATGATGAAGGTCTTAACTCGCACGGTGACTTACCTCACTGTTCGCCGAGTGACTCGATTCTAGACAGAGATTTGACAGGAGAACGGGTGTTCATCAATCCACCCTGGGAGTTAGCTGAGCAGATTGCGCAGCATTTTGAGAGTTGTCGTCGAACATCTCCGACATCTACGATGGCTATATTTGTACTACCAAAGTGGGCGAAATTTACTCAGGTGACTAAACACTGGAAACTCTATCAAGAATTCCCAGCAAGGACGCAGCTTTTTACACGCCAGTCACTGGAAAACCCAGCTCAACAGGAGGTGGTTGCTCCATCCCCTTGGCATGTACAGCTGTGGTTAGTCGACGCAGATTGTGCGTTTAACGACTCACCAGAAACTTCAGCACCTGATCAACCCGACTCGGTACCTGTACCAGCAGACGACTCGGAACAGTCCATCGCTACGCTGCAACAATTTTCTTCGCCAACTACAGCACTACTGACTGATCTCACGGAAGCTCGCCCGTTAATTCGAACTGAGCTGACTGTGAAAACTCCTGATGGCGGACACCAAATTTCTGGATTAGTGGACTGCGCTGCGACACTTGATTTTGTGTCAGAGGACTTTGTACGACGCTTTGCTTTACAGACTCGAAAGTCTGCAAGTAAGACTCCAGTTCGACTCGCTAATGGACAACGAGTGACTTCTACGACAGTCTGCGACGTCACTTTTGAGCTGGCTCAACATGAATTTCAACGGACTTTCTACGTCTTACGTGATTTACGCACAGCTGATTTAATCCTGGGCTTACCATGGCTTGATGACGAGCATGCCTCTTTACAATTTGGTACTACCAGAATTTTTACACTAATGGACGGCACAGCTGTGGAGACTACACTTGAGGAACGACGCCCTGAGTGTCTACTCCTGTCGTCTACAAAAGTTCAGAAGCTTATGCGCAAGACGCGCCGCAGCAGAGGACGTCATGCTGACTTTTACGTCATTGAACTTACGTCAGCTGCCGAACAAACAACAGACTTTCACACTGGAGAGGAACTAACAGCAGAACAACGTGACAACTTCCGGTCGTTACTTTTTGAAGACTTCCCGGAGTTACTGAAACCTGTCGACTCTCCGCCAGTAAGCCGACAGTGGGATCACCCCATTGACAGAACTGGCCCGATGCGACGTCAACGTCTGAACAGACTGTCACCCGCAGAGCGCGCTGAGCTTAATCGACAGCTTAAAGACGCAGTGGAAGCTGGTTTAGTACGCCCCAGCTACAGTGAATTCGGCTCGCCAATTCTTTTTGTGCGAAAAGCTGATGGCTCGCTACGCCTGTGCATTGACTACCGCGGTCTTAACGAGGTTACGCGTAACGATGCTTACCCGCTACCGCGTGTGGACGATACTCTGGACGAACTTAAGGACGCGAATTTTTACACACACCTCGACCTCGCTTCTGGATTCTTGCAAGTTCGAGTACGTGATCAGGACGTTCACAAGACGGCTTTTCAGACCCCTGATGGCTTAATGGAATGGGTCGCCATGCCGTTTGGGCTGTGCAATGCACCAGCTACATTTCAGAGGATGATGAACGACATTCTTCGCGACTTTTTACACAAGTTCGTGACAGTATACCTGGACGACGTCTGTATCTACAGTCGAACTCTGGAAGAGCACCTGGAACACCTACGCCTAGTGCTACAACGATTCAAGGAGGAAGGGCTGAAATTACGCCTTAAGAAATGCTTCTTCGGATTGCAAGAAATGGAGTATTTGGGCTACACTGTGTCAGCCGGTAAAATTTCGGTTTCCACAAAGAAAGTCGAGGCCGTTGCAGACTGGCCAGTGCCCAAGACGCAGAAGGAGGTTCGCAGTTTCGTACAGTTCTGCAACTTCTATGCGAGATTTATACACCATTTTAGCGACCTTACGGCTCCATTGACGGACTTACTGCGGAAGTCCCAGCCACAGAAGGTTACGCTGACGCCTGCCTGTTTGGAAGCCTTTGAGACTCTCAAGTTACGGCTCATTTCCGCGCCATGCCTGATCCTTCCGGAGGTCAGCTCGGACGCGACGTTCACCGTGGCTACAGATGCTTCAACAGTGGGGATTGCAGCAATCCTGTTGCAAGACCAAGGAGGCGGTCTTCAACCAGTCTCTTACTGGGCGCGTAAGCTGAATCCAGCTGAGCGTGGTAACACTTACTCTGCGTACGACTTAGAAGCTTTGGCCGTATGCGAAGCTGTCAAGCATTGGAGGTGCTATCTTGAAGGCTGTTCTAAGTTCCTTGTCGTAACAGACCACGACACACTGCGACATCTGCTCAGGCAACCGAACAACAGGCTGAACAAGCGGCAAGCAAGATACCTGCGGGATTTGCAACCGTTTGTGGGCTCGATGACACTTGCATATCGCAAAGGAGCTCTGAACGAAGCCGACCCGTTAAGCCGGCGTCCAGACTTCGTACCTCAGGCCACAGTACCCTTATTTTGGGATGGCGAGGTTCCGTCAGATTGAGAATTACGACGGAAGTCCCAGCTGCTGTTTGAAGACGCACAGTTAAATTCACTGACTGTTGAAGCGTTGCAGCTGAGCCCTGAGTTCGCTGATCTCATTCGCGAGGGGTTCTCACGAGATTCGTTTTATGGGGACGATGGTGAGTGGACAAGAGACAGCCGGATAGAAGCCAGAGACGGGTACTTTTGGCGTCTCAATCGCCTCTGTATTCCACAGAACTCTGAGCTCCGACTGAGATTGATCACAGAGCTGCACGAAAGTTCGTCAGCTGGTCACAGAGGAGTTGCTAGCACTCTTGCTAAAGCACTCGACAGATTCTGGTGGAAACGAATCCGCCAAGACGTGAAAGATTTTTGTGAACGCTGCGTCGTGTGTCGACGAGCGAAGATTCGACCGCAGATGGCTGCGACTCTTTACCCATTGCCTGTTCCACCCAGACCGTGGCACACAGTTGGTCTTGACTACCTGACACACTTGCCTGAGAGCAACGGCTTTAACAGTGTGCTGATTGTAGTAGACCATCTAACTCGAATGGCCCATTTTCTGCCATGCACAGAGTCGATTACTGCCGAAGAAACTGCCACTTTGTTTTTACAGGGAGTCTACCGTTTACATGGACTGCCCCGTGTGCTGATCAGCGACCGTGACCCAAAATTTGTAAGCGCTTTCTGGCAGACACTATGGAGACGCCTTGGAACGCGACTAAACATGTCTACCAGCCGACACCCAGAAACAGATGGACTGACAGAGCGCGTGAACAACACGTTTCAGCAGCTTCTTCGTTGCTTTTGTTGCTATGATGGCTCTGATTGGACGACACTTTTACCGCAAGTGGAGTTTGCGTACAACGCTTCGCGTGCACTCGGAATTGAGCACACACCGTTCGAGGCTAACTTTGGTTTTTCTCCTGAGGAGCCTCCTGACTTACTTTTCAGCATGCGACCATCGATACCAATTTCGCAAGACGCAAAAGAACGGTTGAGATTGATACAGGAAGTACACACCCTGGTACGCTCTGTGTTACAGCTACACAAGGACGAGATGCAGGCGCGAACAGAACCGTCTACAGCGCCACACTTCGCTAAGGGAGACAAGGTGTCAGTCGTCACAGCAAATCTTTTTCTGCGAGGACAACCGAACAAGAAACTCAGGGACAGACAGCTCGGCCCTTTTTCAGTGGAGGAGCAGATTGGAAAACACAGTTACAGATTGAAACTACCAGCGACAGTACGCTTACATCCTGTCTTCCATGTTAACAACTTGAGACCCTGCTCTACCGCTCCGCTACGACCAGCTGTTCCAGTAACTGTACCTGAAGGAGACGATGAGGAGTTTAACGTCTCGCACATCTCTGCTGTGTGCATCAAGTCGCTACCTGGGCGACGAGGCAAATATCTGCTCTTCATGACACACTTCAGTGATGACGACATTCCACCTGTTTGGCACCGGTTGAACGAGGTGCACCGGACGATTGCGTTACAAGAATTTTTGGAGACACCCCAATGGCGCAAGTTCGCCAAGACTCAGGCGTACATTGACTTCATGCACGCTCACCCAGCGCGCATTCCTGAGTCCCAGTAACTGCTTCAGTAAAGGAGCCAAGAACCACGGAGGTCTGCCTCGCGGCGGCCTCATTGATCTGTCAAGAGGGGGAGGGTACGAGTGTGACGAGTACAGTCCTGCAACAGTACATTGCAGGACATTGTACAGGTACTCGTTACGGATATCAATTCGTGCTTTTCCACATGACGGACGTATACTCGTGGGTACGTCGCTACTGCAATATTGTAATGGTGCTGATGCTACAGTACGACCAGTACCTGCCGGTACGTACAGATATGCATAATTAATCTAACCAGCAAGATGACGCGCCAGAACGAGCTCTTCCATGCAGAAGGAGCCGCGTCGTGAAATCCAATGCTAGGCAAGCCGTGTCTCGAGGACAGATGACGACGGTTGAGCAGCACTAACGCCTGACACGTAAGCAAAGCTTGCAGGCGTAACTAGTCTGGGCTGAAACCTATTTAAGCCCAGTGCAGTAGAGGGAGGTGACAGAACCTTTTAACAATTCCTTTGTTCGCTTACAACATCTACTGCCTAAGTACAGCAGTGAGACATCTTTCAACAATTGCCTCTCGACAACATCATTCTGCAATCTTTCAACAACAGAACTAGACAGACTAGAACAGATTTGTGCTAGCGTTTAGCTTTCGGAGGCTAACCGCCACAGGCATCTCTCACGAAGTGAAGCATAATATCCATGTGCTTGGTTCGGCTCGACGTGCGGTGAGTAGTTGCAATAAAAATGCATGCTTGATTGTCTTCGCCGATAGGAGTTGCAGTTAGTTGTGGAAAACCAAGTTCACTGAACATTTGACGCATGAACATCACCTCCTAGATAGCTAGGCTGAGGGCTTGATATTCAGCCTCTGCAATGGACATGGCGACCAAGAATTGCATGCGAGAGCATGCGTTGACTCCACCCCCACACATGAAGAAAACATACCCACTGGTAGCACGGCACCCACATGGATAAGTGGTTGAGTAGTTAGCATTACTGAAGCCCTAGAGTCTCTCTCTCAATCGCTCCTTCCCTCTCCCTTTACCTCTATATATTCCCCTCTTTCCCTTCTCTTCCCTCTCTCTCCAAATCAAATCTTACTTTTTTTTCATCCATTCCGGAAGTTATAGAGTTGTAAGCAAGTCTTCCCAGCTTTCTCGGAGGGGAACTTCGCTCTCCTCAGTATGTGACGGTACCTGTACGATAGCCGCCCTGACCGCACGTTGATACTGACAATTCCCCAGCAGCCTCGTCCGACACTTCGAGACCTACTGCCTCCGACGGTGATGAACAGGTTGGCAGCTATATTTCCCAAATTTTCTCTGCGTGCCTGCTAGATAGTATTGGATGGATGGCGTTGGCTGTAGTGGCTTAAGCGCGCAAACGGGAGCGGCGGGAGTCGAGCTCGGAAATGAGAGTGCCGACGCCGGTGAGCCAGAATTGGCGGTGGCGTTGGCATCCCGGTGGGACCTCCTGCCCGCAGATGTGATGCAGAAAGTGGTCGATAGTTTGGACCCCCAATGGTGGGGCGTTTTGAAGACCGTGAGTCGTGAGCTGCGTGCGGCGGTGCAGCGCGGCGAAGAGGGCCGGGGCGCGGTTAGTAGGATACCGGCGAAGCTGATGTACGCCCGCGTCGAGCTGCTGTCGTGGGCGCTGAGCCAAAGCGCACTCATCAACACGGAGCTGGGTATGCAAGACGCAGCAGGTACGCTATCGTATGCCGTGATGCATTCCATCACGCCCCCCTTAACTACCCCTATTCGGTTCCGTTGCGTTTTCGTCATTTCCGGTGATTGTCCGCGAGAAAACAATTTTCCGGTCGAACAATACCGAACGACTCGCCGCCCCTCACCCCATCTCGCTCTCGATACGGCCTGACGAACCCCGCTGCTTTATCGTCAACCCGCAGAGAATGGGCGTATGGAGGTCGCGAGATGGCTTCGAACGGAACAGTTGTGCGACTGGAGTGCCGAGCTGTGCGCCGCCGCTGCCAAAGGCGGCCACCTCGTTATGTTACAATGGCTACGCAGAGAAGGATGCCCCTGGGACGAAGGCACCTGCACCGCTGCGGCCACCGCCGGCCATCTGGCCGTACTTCGCTGGGCGAATGATCACGGCTGCCCTCTAGGTCTCCCTATTTGCCGGTCGGCGGCAGCGGGGGGTCACCTCGAGGTGCTCCGGTGGGCGAGGCAGCGCGGGTGCCTGTGGGACGTCACCACCTGCGCCGCGGCGGCGTCAGGCGGCTACCTCCACGTGCTGCAGTGGGCGAGGGAACAGGGGTGCGCGTGGGACAGTAGAACAAGTGTTGGTGCTGCTAGCTGTGGCCATTTGCAGCTATTGATATGGGCGCTGGAGAACCAGTGCCCGACCAACGACCACCTGCCGGCCGCGGCTGCCGGTGGAGGCAGCATCGAGGTGATGGAGTGGCTGCATGCTCGACAGGATGGAGAGGTGATATGGGACGAGGGTTGCTGCGCTACGGCGGCACGCGGTGGGCACATCCATGCGCTGCAGTGGCTGCGGAGCCACGGCTGCCCGTGGGACGAGTTTTCTACATCAATGGCCGCGCTCGCCTGCCAGTTCGAGACGTTGAAGTGGCTGCGACAGGAGGGCTGCCCTTGGGACTCGATGGTGATATACTACGCTGCCACATCCAGCAAGACAGGCTCGGAAGTCGGTCGTGAGATGCTGCAGTGGGCGAAGCAGCACGGCTGCCCATTGCCCTATGCGTCCATAATGTGATGACCCTCGTGTTATCTGTGAACGCATGCAGCAACAGTCACCACATATCGGCTAGTAGAGATGCTTGACAACACGGCACTGTCTTTGAGTGTGCTTGGTGATTAGGACTTGGCCAGTGGGATCAACGTGTTAGTTACGCGCAGCTGATTGTGATATATGATTGAGACCATCCCTTTGAATATATTAATTACAGGGAGTTTCGCGAATGTGTGAATTTGAGTGGCATATCTGCAATTGGCCATTCAGTATGCCAATGATGTTTGGCCTTATTCATATTGTGTACCAAGACGGTTCCTTTCGCATATGGAGAAATATGTGCCGAGAAGGCGCTTCGCATGTGCCCTCTTGCGTCATTCGTATGTGCATGAGACTTTTCGTCGTGTAGATATTTTGTCGCAGTGGGGTGGCCCTGCTCTACCCTGTAAAGTGTTCCCGCCATGCTAGAGGCATTTTCATATATTGCGTCTTAACTCTTTCGAAGTAAATTTGAACCCAAATAAAAACCCAACAGAGGCTGCCTGTGCTGTGGATGCCACACCGTTGATTGGTAACCGGAATGGTCACTACCATGTCAGGTGGTGACATGTGTACCGACTGCGTTCACCAGTTATGTTGTCGGCTTTGCTGCCCCGCAGAGTTTTTGCTCAGTGAAAGCCGTTCTCGGCACAATGCTACAGAGGCATACATTGTCCCTATTCATGAGAGAGAGGCATACGTTGCTGACAGTTATCGTAGTTTATATTCCTTTTGAGGGGCTTTTGCTTGGTGGCCTCCACTGCTTTTTTCTTGTAAGAAATGTTCTTTTTTTGAGGGGCTTCCAGATACATTTATTTGAGATGGCGGCATGTGTGGTATTGAGGGGCACACGAAAATCGCGGCTTTCATGTACAAATTTATATTTCATATTCTCACTCGCAATGCGCACGTCTAATGAATGCTCTACAGCGGCGTCTCGCCGGGTTGACACCCACCGGGAATAGGCGAGGGATGAAAGAGAGATGGGACCAATGATGACTGTTGTCTAGTAAGGGCCGCCCTACAAGTACCATTTCAGTCTTTTGGCCAAGCGCTCCCCTTCCTCTGCGTATTTAGCGGAAACAACAATGTTGTTATTAGTGAAAATACAAACGCATATCCAAGAAACTTAGCTAATATTCGAAGTATGTACTGCCACTAAAGCTTCGTGATCACGGCCCGCTACCCCCGCTCCGAAGCTGTGTTAAGCCGAGACACGCTATCACCCGAGGCAGCACGCAAACCTAATCTAACTCATGCGTGACTCCGGTCGTGTCAAAAGGTCCAAGGGGATTGTATGCACCCCTCCACCCCTCGCACGGTCGCTCGTTAACCCCGCCGCCGGCTTGATCACCCCGTCTAAAAAGGTCGTCGTCGCTCTTCATGGCGCGTCAATCCTCTTGGGCCAAGCCCCCCATCATTTCGAGGACATGTGCGTATGTGGGGCGGGGGGGGGGGGGGGGGGGGGGGTAGACGCACACACATGAACATGTAGTGCCCTTGCCTCCGCCCCACGGAAAGACTCTCCATTACTCTCCCGTGGTTTCATATATGGTACCCGTTTAAATGCGTCTTATTGCCAATGTCTATATCCCCCACCACCCTCACCTCGCCACCGCCTCTCGCGCGTCCGTGAGCGGGAGCATTGGTCGGTTTGCGTGGTTTGACGCTAATTTGGTCACGTATCCTCCGGCAGTCCGACGGCGCCATGTATGGCATTCTCTTGTGGCGTTTATGGATATTAGAGGGAGGGGTGGCGGGATGCGGGCACCATGGCCTTATCCCAAGGGACGCGGGGTAAAAGGCTTAATCCAAACCCGCCTTACGGAGTTTTCGGCGACACGTGATCCCAATACCGCCTGCACCAAATGACAAAGCCACGCCGCTCCTTTGGCCGCGACTTTCCTCATGGGTTGTTGTAGGTGTACGCCGAACCCTTGGTTAGACACCCCGAAGCTGCGCTAGCACCTTGCAGCAAGCGCAATACTTGACATTACTCTGCGGAAGTCCGTCGCCAATTCCAATATCTATGTTAGAGTTGAGGGACGAGAAGGAATGCTTACGATCACCGAGTGACATTGCATGTCATCTCACCCTCAGCAAGTGCCTAACACTTGCCTATCATATTACACGCCCTCAACTTGTGGTGAACACACGCCAACATATATTCTGAGCCTTGAGACGATATCTAGAGCTCAGAAACTTGCCACCATTAGTAGCATAATCCACTCTATTGTTGATTGGCTTGTCATCTTTTAGTGCTGAGTCACAGCCGTACTATCACGATGCTACTCGACTAGCATTGCTGTGTAGCAACTTGATTACCAAACAACACTATGTCTCTCAGCACTCCCCCTTGCTACGCAGGCCAACCCATGATAGCATTACACAACTTGTCGTGCCTTGCACTCACTAATGGCTTGGTTAGCACATCAGCAAGCATGTTCTCCGTCGCACAATACTGCACCTCAATGTCTCCGCTCTTCACCTTTTCCTAAAAGAAGTGGTCCCTCACATTCATGTGCTTGCTGCGCCCGGTCGTTATTATATTCTTGCTGAGTGAGATACAACTCCGAAGGCCCTCGTGAATGGCGATGGCAGTCCCGGAGTCTTGGTGAAACTCATGGAGGAATTCCTTAAAAAATATCGCCTCCTGAGTGGCCGCATTCAGCGCCGTGTATTATGCCTTCGCTGTCGACAGCGCCACAGTTTGTTGCCGCTGACTCTTCTAGCTCACCGCTGCACCGTTGAGCATGAGCACATACCCAATGCGCGAGCCCACTGGCTTGTAATCCACCATGTTGAAGCGCTCAAGCATATCCATGACTTATTGTTGCTGTCCAATCATGATAATGCAGTTGCCACGATTACGCTCGACTGTCATGCCAAGCAACCAAGACACGGGACCTAGGTCTCGCACGTTGAACCTCATGCCGAAAGCCGACTTGAACTCAGCGATGAAGCTACCCGTTGGTCTGACGATGATGGTGTCGTCCACGTACAACGCCAAGACATAAAGCTCACCCTCCTTGCTAAATACGTAAATGCTGGCATCCACCTTGGATTGTCTGAAATCATACTTCTCTAGCAATGATGTGGTTGTCTGATTCCAGTTCCTAGGAGCTTGCTTGAGGCCATACAATGATTTCTTCAACAATAAGCACAATAGCGCTCCTCTCTATTGTTGTTGGTGTGACGGAATCCTTCCGGCTGCCTCATGTAGATTTCCTCCTCGATGTCGGCCTCCAAGAATGCCGTCACCACATTAAGCTGCTCCAACTCCCAATCATTGCAAGCAGCATGCGCGAACTACGTCCGAATAGAAATCATCCTCCCTTTGGGAGCGAATGTCTCGTGGTAGTCCACACTATGCTCCTGAGTAAACCCGCGAGCAACAACTCTAGCTTTGTACCTTGCAGTCTGCCCATTGGCATCGCGCTGCAGCTTTAACACCCACTGGGAATCCACGAGCTTGCGGCCGGCAGGACAAGGGACCAATGTCCAAGTCTTCCGAGATACAAGTGAGTCATACTCGCTCTTGATAGCTGCCTCCCACTCCCCCGATTGAGGACTTCTCAGCGCTTGCTTGTAGACACAGGGTGTTCAACAATCGGGATGTTGGTTGGCTTAATAGCTGCGGTACTTCCAACAATCCATCCATCTCCCGAAGCGCCCGTTGAACGGAGATTATACCTTGGACTGGGTACGCATTGCTGTGGTGCGGCAGTGGATCGAAGATTATACCTTGGACGTGGAGTCTCCCCCGAATGCATGTCCCGTTCATCTTCCATCGACCCGGAATGTTGCAGCGACTCCCGTAGCGGCGACTCCCCCAAACGTGTATCCAGTTCATTGCTACACATGGTGCGCGGGATGTTGTCCGCTTCATCATCATTGCATTGCCCCGCATTGCTCTCGCCCATGGAGAGGACATCAGCCTCGTCGAACACCACGTTACGGCTGCTCATAACCCAACAAGTAGCAGGATTGTACACCAACCACGTCGGTGACTTGGAAGCGTAACGCACAAAGAAACCATTCCACGCGCGATCGTCAAGTATGCGGCGTTGATACTTGTCAACGTGGGCATAGGCCGGACAACTGAAGAACACCATGGAGCTTAAATCTGCTCGTTTACCGGTCGCCAAGGTGAAAGGTACACCGCCGGCTCCGCCACTATGCACACGATTGCGGACATGCACCGCAGCGGTCATAGCTAGAGCTGCTAGCACTAGCATCCCGTTGCATAGTACTTATGTACAAGGTAGCTATTTGTCATTCTAGTACTTAGTGTTATGCTATTAGCGGTACTCTATTCCCTATTAGTGGCGGTCGGCCGGCCTTGCCGGTGCCTTCGCCGGCCGCCATCTCTCTCCACTCACTTCTCTAGTCACCACAGCCGGCCCCCTTGTGGGGCCGGCACGACCTCCGTGTAACTATCCTTTCCAACTCTAACAGGTTATGGGCCCTCCACCAAGTTACACTAGAGAAGGGCGTGTGTAAAGCGCTCGGCGCCACGCTAGTCCTACCTACTCCCACGTAAAAAAGAGTAGAGCGTGTGTAAAGCGCTCGGCGCCACGCTAGTAATTCATCGTCCCACCGACCCCACGCTTCGCCTTCGAGCTGGTTGTCCGCGACTGTCCTACCATCTCCCACGTTCAAAGGAGAAGAGCGCGTGTAAAGCGCCCGGCGCCACGTTCCCCCCACCCAGCTTTCTGTCTCACCTAGCCTTCAGCCTACCGATGCTCTCGACCGGATATGGTTTTTCAGACCGACCCGCGAAAAATTCGGCCCGTGCGTACTTTAATTAGTATTGTTATTGTTTTTTCCCGAGGTAATGCCGCAACGCTCACCTTACTTAGCGAGGAGCTTAACTTTCCCACGGCGAAAAGGGGGAGTCAACACGAGCGCCCGTCTATGTTTTTTGCGTGCCTACACGCTCCTAACGGCCTTGTTGGCTGTGCTTCTTCCTCGCCGGTCGCTCTCATGCGTCGGCTAATTCCCCCGTGGACAGTTTTTCCCGCTACATGTCAGAATCGTACATTACGCAGTACATTTGAGACTGCTTCATATCGGCAACTCGCCGGTAGCGGCACGTTCTTGTGAGCGCATGTCGCTACACCTACCCGGCCGGAGACACACGCTACAAGCACTACACCTTCTACCAAGATGACACCTTCCTCAACGCAAGCTAGGACGACGTCAAGACCTCGGCTACCTTGAGGGGGGGTGTTAGCACTAGCATCCCGTTGCATAGTACTTATGTACAAGGTAGCTATTTGTCATTCTAGTACTTAGTGTTATGCTATTAGCGGTACTCTATTCCCTATTATTGGCGGTCGGCCGGCCTTGCCGGTGCCTTCGCCGGCCGCCATCTCTCTCCACTCACTTCTCTAGTCACCACAGCCGGCCCCCTTGTGGGGCCGGCACGACCTCCGTGTAACTATCCGTTCCCAACTCTAACAAGAGCCCAATACGATTTAGGCAGCGCGTCTTGCCGACTCATTGACTGCGCTATCTTAACCAATGTCCCCCACTCCCGCTCAATCCGGCCATGCTGCCAATACGCATAAGGCGCAGTGGTCTCCACCGCGATGTTGAACTCATCCAAGGGGTTTCGGAAGGTAACACCTAAGAACGCCGTGTCATTGTCCACCCGAAGACGACGAACCGTGTGCCCAAGAGAACGGATGGTAGTCAACCTGCGACGGAACGAGGCGGGAGCCTCATCCTTGGAGCGGACCGCATCATACAACATGACGCGGCTGTGAAAATCAACCGCACATAAGTTGTACCGCCGTTCTCCCAAGGATGGAACCCTCATAGAACCAAAAGTCAAAACCTAGGACCTCACAGACACCAACATTCCGATCAGCCGGCTCACGCGAGATACTGCGGACGTGCGACTTACGCACAACACATGTCTAACAGAAGCCCAACTTCTCCGACGCTGAAAATGCCACACCCTCCACCGGAGTGGCCAATAGCCCGTCCAATTGTGACTCGCCAAGGTGACCGAGTCGGGAGTGCTACAACCGTTTTTCCAATGGCGCAGTGGCGACCGAAGCGGTAGGATTCGACGAAGCAACCCGCGCTGGCAACTACACCAACAAAATGAACAATTGCGCGCGCTCCAACGGAACCACCACGCCACCTCCATGACCGGCATGAAGACGAAGATGGTCCACATGATCAGTTAACACCACACAATGACCTTGTCGCCGAGCTTGGGTAAGGATTGAACACCTATGGTAAGACCACGACGCACGAGGGGATAGCCCAGGAACGTGGAGCACATTCTTGAGTACGGCATGAATCTCGTCCCCATTGTCAGCCTTCACGATGATCTGGACCGAGCCCACGCCAACAACGCGGGCACTGACGCCCTTCACCCACAACGGTCGGTGAGCGCTCGATACTTACATAAGTCACGACGCACACGAGTCATGTGATGGCTGGCGCCGGGGAGGAAGGAAGTCCACGCCCCAAACGGTGTGTGGCTAGCGCTCTTGCATCCGCGCCTGTTTTTCTCATATCCCCGGTTTGTCTCCGTATGATTTCCAACACATGTTTGACCGTGCAGAAATCGGCCATATCCTCCCCCGGTGGTTAACGTTTTCGGGGAGCCTTCTTTATAAGGAGGGTGCCGTTGCGATAGCCCTAGGCACCTTGCGTGAGGTGGCATGGCGATAACCGGGTACCGGATGAGGGAAGATTCGGTCGAACTCGCGGATCGAGGCGATGCTCCCCAAAAGGTGCCGGATACGGAAATATCTAAGCCGAACATCCTCCGTACCGTGTTTTTCCTGCGGAGGTCGATCATGTGGACCTCCGCCGCCAATCCGCGTCACTCCTCCGGCTGCGACCCGGCTCCGGCCCGCGAAGCTTCTCGCCTCGCCTCCAAGGGAGACTCGAGACTCACATGGCTTGTCAACTGCCAACGAACGCCCTGATCTAGTGTTGCTTCCCGGTTGTCCGCCGCCATCTCCAACGTCCGCCGCCAACTCAGATCCGCCCGTACCCTCCTCGCCGCCAAAAACTCATGAGATGCAGGTCCCACCCGCGGACAAGAAAGGATTCAAGGAGTATGTAGCCTCAAAAAGAAATGTCGGACTTGCCGAGCGGGAGATCTTGACGTTGGTGTACTGTATAATGCACAATGAGAGAGAAGAAAGCATATTTTGTGTGTGTGTGTGTGTGTGTGTGTGTGTGTGTGTGTGTGTGTGTGTGTGTGTGTGTGTGTGTGTGTGTGTGTGTGTGTGTGTGTGTGTGTGTGTGCGTGTGTGTGTGTGTGCGTGTGTGTGTGTGTTTTGTGTGTGTTTTGTGTGTGATGTGTGTGTGTGTGTGTGTGTGTGTGTGTGTCTGTGTGTGTGTGTGTGTGTGTGTGTGTCTGTGTGTGTGTGTGAAAAAATAGTATCACGACTATAGGCCTCTATGGATTATCTTAATGATTACAAAAATACATGTGAGAGACATAGGGTATGTGTGTACATGATTGCAAAAATACAAATAACGACGGGCACAATTACTTGTGCGGGCCACTCGTAAATAATATAAAATTGTATGTAGAGGATAGCGAAATACACGCACCCGTACTTGTGGGACCGACATCGCGTTGGAAATATACTAGTACGGGGCGTCGTGCGACTCGCTGTGCTGGTGAGGTCGACCGGTGGCCATATCGGTATATCATCCCCGCCGCTCAGCCCGACGCAGAACATGTTAGCAAGTACCCGCCGAATAACTGCGTTTATTAATGAACGAATAGTGACGCCCTTAGTCCTTGCAGCAAGTGGCCTCTACACCCGCTAACCCGTACACGCTAACCCTCACACCGCTATCGTCTTCATTCACTCCGCCCCGAATTGCACCGCTAGCCGACGCAAAACCGCCTCAGCGCACGTCACGCACGGCTTTTGGCTCGTACACGACGCCGGACGGGTTTGCGGAACAGCGGTGCACCCGTACTTCGACCTCTACATCGTCATCCGACGATCCGGTTCATATGTCAGCGCCGGATCCGGCGCCGAAAAACCACCAGTCACGTTTGCCACACCCACATGTACATGGAGCATGCGACGCACGCACACAGGGGAGGGTGGATAGCGACGCACGCGCGCAACGGCTGCGTTAGTGTTGTAGTCGGGCCATGGTCGGCGTTGGAGCAGTAGTTGGCAGTAAATAGCAGTTGTAATTAAAAAAAAGCACTATGTACTAAGGCTGCCGGAAAGCTTTAAATAATGCGGATCACAGCGGCCGGGTTTCACCCCGTCTAACCCCCACCCGTGCCGGTGGTGGTGCAGCAGCGGCGGCTCCGGAGGGGGAAGCGCTCGCAGGCCCGTCGGCACTCACCCCCACCTCCACGTGGTGGGCGTTGGTAATCCGATAGGCGTGTCACGCATGGCACGATTGGGGGCTAGGCGGGGTGAAATCCGGCAGCTATAATCCGCGTGATCTACATAAGCCATGTAGCCTCATGGCGGAGGGCTTTTGAAAATATTATTTGTACACTATCGCCACGATCTCCCGCTCGGCTAGTCCGACATCTGTTTTCATGGATTCATAGTCCTCGAATACTCTCATGTCTACCATGTGAGACATGGTGGGACATATGTCTGAGGGGTTGTTTTGCGGCGACGAGTGCACGGACGGATCTGAGTTGGCGGCGGGAGTTGGAGTTGGTGGCGGATAGCCGGGAAGCAACGCAAGGGCATGGCGCTCGCTGACAGCCGACCAACCATGGGGGACTCGAGTCTCCCCTACGGGCGACGCAAGAAGTAACGCATGCTAGTGGAGGATCGCACCCAGATGAGCGAAACGGTCTGACGGAGGAGGTCGACATGATCATCCGCTGCCGGAAATCCCGGTACGGTCTAGCGGAGTGGCGGCGTACGGTCTGGTGGCGGCGTACCCGCTACGGTATGGCGGCGGAGGTCGACATGATCACCCGCCGCAGGAAAACCCGGTACGGAGGGTTTTCGAATAAAGTATTTCCATACCCAATATCTTTTGCGGAGCGGCGACTCGATCCCTTTGTTCGATCAACCCCTCCCTTAGTCGGTACCCAACTATCAATAGGCTGCCTCAAAAAGTGTGCCAAGGGTTATCGCAACGGCACACCAGTCGTATAGACGCCCCCCTAACAACATTAACCACCGGGGGATGGTACCAACGGACACAACGCGATCACGCATGTGGTGGAAAGTAGTCGGCGAAGGACCGGAGACATGAGGGAAAAGATTTGGCACGGAGGTAGGAGCGCCAGCCGGAAACCGTATGCGAGTTAAGTTTTATTTTCTTCCCAATCCCCGAAGGAGGAGGGAAGACATCAGTAGATAATGCGGATCACAGCTTCCGAATTTCACCCCGTCTAGCCCCCAATCGTGCCATGCATGGCACGGCTATAGGGTTACTAACGCCCACCACGTGGAGGTAAGGGTGAGTGCCGCGGGCATGCGAGCGCACCCCCCTTCGGGGCCGCCGCCGCTGCGCCGCCGGCGGGCGCCGTATTGGCGATACTAAGAACGTATCCTACCGTCACTAAGCACTGTAATAAATTCCGCAGCATTAGTTAAGCACTATTGAACCGCAAAACATGGATGGGTCGGGCGCTCGAATGAGCTTACGCACCGACCGTCTTCGCTCAAGGCTTGGCCACCCTTGAGCGGCAGACCGGTGGACACCGGGCCCGTTGAACAACACGCACCGTCCACCTCTTCCCAACCGAGCCTAGCTCACCCCGGTGAGTGGATCCGTAGACAAAGCACATGGTACACACTCAAAGGCGCTATCATCACTGTTTCGAATCTCGTCACAGTGACAGCTTCCGCGCCTACACATTCAAACCTGATACGAATTAAAGCCAAAGTACTACAACACTCTCCGGAAGAGCACATATTACCAAAAAAACCCCAACTGCGCGCATTTCCCTCGCGCCCGTCTGAACGTCCGGACGTTCCCGTCCGCCGCCTACTAAACCTAGGTCAACGAAAAACCCAGCAATGGCATGGTCACGACCTGCCAACTCGTGTTCCACACTACAAATCCGAACACAAACCCACTACCAATCACCCACTATTGGTACAACACTCGTCGATCCTTGTCTCGACCCTGCTTTTCTCCCCCTCACAGTTCCCCCGGCGCGTTCGCACATCCGGTCAAAAGAGGTCATCCGCCAAGAATGGGCCATCACGGCGCCGCATGCACACAACCCGCAAAGTAAAGCTCCCCGACCGCTGCCCTGACCCAGCTCTCCACACATGTGCTAGCCATCCCGATCAAAGCATCCCCTCCCACCCCCGCTCCCAGATCCGAAGCATGCTACTACAAGGGCCACTCCACACTGAGCGTTCCTACCACTCCACATCTCAGTGTCACTCTCACGAGGCACTCCGTATCCACGAGTATTTGTGTTGCTCCGAGATATCCCTTCCCGTACGTTTTGGAGGCATGGGAGTGTGAATTTGGATCCTTTGGTGGATGTGGCCCACGTCTGGGCAGCGCGTTTGACAATAGGCTCCGCTATCCGTCTTTACAGCGCAACACGCTCATCGCTCGCCCGGGGATACCCACGACGTTGTTCCGACGATGCCGACCACGCACGCACGGCTAGCGACTGCCATGACCGCAGTGGTGCCTCGCCACCCTCATGCTCCGGGCAAAGATGTCGGCGAAAGCAATTTAGAAGTGACTTCGTTATTATAGCTCGCTTCGGCGTGGGCGCGTAAGGGTGCCGCGTGCGTGCATGCGGCGCTCATGCTATCGCCATGTCCAAGCCCCTCATAGCCACAGCCTTAGAAATGCTACTCCCAAAACATCCGACGGTGACTCGCGCAGGTTGTGTCTTGAAAACCCGGTCAAACAACGAGCACATTAGTCGGTCCCTCGATGGCTCGTTCCTACGCCTTTCCGCGTTTACAACATAAACGTGTATTTCCTAAGTTACAAGCCGACATGAATGAGCGCGTAGAATTCCATTGCTTCGCCAACTAACCTGACTCCCGGGTAGTCGATCCGCGCTCCGCCGAAGTTTAGATTCTTGCATCTCGTCTCAGCCACGGTTCCCTTGCGTTTTGGCTTCATGCATGCTGACAGCGGCCCGCCTGGGTTAGCTCCGTGAGAAATTCCTTAAGCACTACGACGCCGTGTACCGCGTCGCGGTATGTCGCATCTTCGGACTACCCACGTCGCGTATCCTCTCCTCTCTTCATTGTTCGCTCCCCACCGCCCGTATTTCTTGCCGTACTTCGGTTCAAGCCATGTACCTTGCAGTGGGCGGGTGATGATTTGTCGGAGGAAGCGTGGGCATCCGCATGTGGTGTCCACTTCACTCGATGTGGCGGAGACTCTTTTGTCCATACTCCACATCGATCACTAATGGTTAGTAACGGCCCTTGTGGAAATCATTTCTGAGGTCCGCGGCGCACTCGGGATTGGCGTTGAGGCTCTTTCGGATCGCAATATATTTTAGCAGCTCCCCAATGGCAATGATGACGACCCTATGGAATCTATGGATGTGGAGATCTTGCACTAGCATGGCATCCGAATCTCAAAACTTTCTCTATCTAGATGCGGCGGCTTACGGTTTGCCAGGCCTTTATAGCCCCCGTTTCGCGCAGACGGTCTTAGCCTTGCTGGGAATAACAAGTTCAACACGGACTCGGAAGGGGGGTGGGGAGTCGCCCCGACTTCCGCTTCACTCCTTTTGCAGTCGCGGAAGTAGGCGCTCTCGGTGGCCACGCCACGGCTTTCTTCATTTAGTTGGCCAAGCAGGCATTCGCCTGTGTAAAATATGAGTGTAGGCAAGATCTTGGCATCTTGGCGCCGAAAGGGTTTTTCTTGCCCTATATGCCACGGGGTATGTATGCCGTGGAAGGCGTGGAGGTCGCTTCTTTCTCCGTTGAGATGAGCCTTTTCCTGCCACGACTTTCTTCCACCCGCGCTATGGGCCGCAAGCGTCTTCGCGCTCCCTTGTGCGCCGCGTGCGGCTCCTCTCGTCGCGCCCGCGTGTTACTTTTCCGCCCTTGCGTGGGAGTTCCTCGTGGTTCCCGTTTCTTTGCTACCTAGATAGGTACGTGCGGAATGTAGTGCTTCCATTTGTTGTCCCTTTGATTTCACAACCCTCTTTTCAATCTTTGCCTTTAAGCCCCCCCCCCCTTCACCCCCCCGGTTCTCGTGTCTGTGGTGTTGGTGCTTCTTGTAATTCCGTCTCTCTTGTCCTTTGTTCCATTCCTTCTTTGCTGTATGCACTTCACTCGTAATAAGTAGGCTGCGACTTTAATCGTTGATAGCGACAAAGCAAATCTATCGTGAGCGACGACAACATTAGCGTTAGTAAATATTATATTGCGCAGGTACCGGGCACATCCGAGGTATGTATGTGTGATGCAGGAGGGCAGTGCTGATGCTGAGGCATAACATGGCTTCCTTGTCCGCATCGGGCGAAGGTTTTTTCCTCTTTTATCCTTTTTACTTAATGGTCGCCGCTGAGTTTTCTTGTAGACGATAGAATGACGATAGAATGATTAATTGAGATGTACATCAATGATGTACTATTACTGTAGGAGTGTAGGGTACGGGCACCCGTACCCGGGTACCTGTACGTCACCCTAATTTTCTTCTTCCGCATCGCATATACGAATAGATATCGCGTTATATCCATTTCTGGCATCGATTGTACGCGAAAGTACGCACCGCTCCAGTTGCTCCAAAGCCACAGTCGCTATCTTTTAATCAGCACTCAGCCGATCGGACTCGCAGACAACGCGGACGTCGTCGACCTCCCCGCCCAGCAGGCTCAGCCACCATCTCCGCCGTTAGTTCGTTGCGTTGAAGCTGCAAATTTTTTCTTACCATCATTTGATGGGTGTAGGTTCCTGCTGCGTGTGGGCAACCGCTTCCCGGCTGCGCTGATTGCACGTCGATTGTTTTCTCTCCCGAATAACGAAATCATTTTATTTCAGCAGATCACCAACCAATCACCCCGAACACTCCTCCGCCCCCACTTTGAGAGAACCCACTGCGAGCTTGAGCGCCAATGGCGGCATGTCAGGTACCAGCACAGAAGATCTTCGTCTAGCGCGTGGTTGATCGGCGGGTCAGGTTGTCGCGGCTGTCGTTTGATTGCGTACGGCAGCTGCGTTGGTCGGAAAAGGAGGGGCGAGGCGGCGCGGAGGGGGCGGCGGCCGCGCTGAGCCGCTCCGCTGCGCAGCGTGACGCCAGGCATCCGCCCCCTGATGACGGGATGAATTGGACTTAACATGCGTAAGCAGCAACGGGTGAGGCGCGTGGAAGGAACGTTGGGCGAGAGTCGTCAGGCGCGACGGTACATCGGTTGGGTAGACTCTCTTTGATGTTGCGCTACGTGCGCGGCTGCTACTACTGAGGGCGAGACTGCTACCGCGCGAATACGACATGGAGAGCAGCGATGCAGGCGGGGTGAAGGTCGAGGGGAATGGGGAGATGGTGAAGGGGGAGGCGGAAGGCGCAGAGGTGCGCCCGCTACCGTTTGCGAAGCCGCCGGCGGTGAAGCGGCCTCGTTGGGTGGAAGAGTCGGGAGTGGAGGAGGCGGGGGGGGATGATGGGTCAGAGGAGCTGTGGAAGTTTGTGCGGATCTCGCATGCTGCGCTGGCGGAGGATGCGGGACGGGAGGCATTGCTTGGGGAGGCAAAGGGAGAGGCGGAGGTCGAAGCGGCTGAGAGTAAAGGGGCGATGAGCGATGGCGAGATGAGTGCGGAGGACGGCGGCGCTGAGGGGGACGCCGAGAAGCAGGTATCCTTCCCGTCATCTTATGCAGACCCCCCAACCACTTCCCTCTTGCCTCAAGGGGGAGCATGCTGCTGGTACTAGCGCTTTCCTCTGCTGATGTGATGGTGATGGCGGTCACGGTGCTAATGGTAGTGGTGGTGGTGGTGGTGGTGGTGAGCAGGTGGAGGTGCTCCGTAATCCGCAGGAGGTGATTGACCTGCTGGTGCAGGCCAAGGTGGGTTGGCTGTTACTGCCTGCCTTCCTCTCACTGCATTGGCTGTGAGATGGGATGGATATGGGATTACTGGATGTTGTTAGAAAGCGGAGGGGCGGCATTCCAGGTTCCCTGCATCGCCAACTATAGTTCAATTGTTTTCTATTTTGCTTCAGTGTTATTTGCTGTCCGAGTAATTGGTATCTATTGTTCAGCTTCTGACATTACCTGACTTTTCTGCTGACGGCAATTGAGTTTTTGTTATTCAGCACTGCTTCAATCCTTTGCTTGAATGCTTTTTTAACTACTCAACAATTATATTGTGCTGTTTCCCTCCACAAAGGCGCAGTCTGTTTACATTGGCGCTCCGATCATTTGTCTGATTGCTACATTACGATGTTCTGTTTCATAGTATTGGTGATGGTGTGGTGTGCAGGGGGATGCGGATGTGCTGGTAGACTTGGTGGGGCAGGTGGAGGGCGACCTTTGGCTCCGTCCCCAACACGTAACACCTCCTGAAGTAGCGCCCGAGGTGCGCCACCGCCGCGCGGCGGTGGCGATAGCTGGCACGCGCGAGCGGCTGGGCGGCCTTGCGCGCATGCTTCGTAGTGGGGCGGCAGCGCTGCGCACGTTTGCGGCGCAGGACGATCACTTCTACACCGACCTCGCTCGCCTGCAGCGCAACTGGAGTATTGAACTCACGCAGGCGCGGGGGCGGCGTCAGAGCATCTTCCAAGCGGATATCAGCGTCGCGCAGGTGGCACCTCCCATCAACATCCTCAAGGCGAGCTCCTCCTGCCCTTCCCCCAAATTTAGCACCACCACCGACCCTTTCCCTTGGCTAGTCGCCGTTGGCTTAAGGTGGATTGACGGGATGGCGTGCAGGATGAAGCTGGTCATATTTGCATTGAGGTGGAGACACGGGTGGTAGTGGTGGGTGGGGCGCTGGGCGAAGTGCGCGTGCGGCCTGTGCTCGGCCTGCATGCCATCCACGACACACTGGGCACGATGCAGCGGGAGCAGTGGTGGCGAGACATCACTGTCAGTCCCCTCACTCACCATGTCATTGTCCGTGTTGGCTGCCTTTCTGTTATTTCAGGCAACCATTGATGAGATGGCTGGGTGGCGTCGTGTAGGACATGCTCGCGTACGAGGTGGCGCGCAGGGAGGACATCCCCAAGTGCCGAGTGGAGGAGGTGAGATGCCCACTCTCCTTCCACCTGGTTCCCCTCACCCTTCCTCTCTTCCGTCTTTCAATTCATAAAATCAAGTTTCGACCCGGTGGATGTGTTTTTGAAGCATCAGTGGTACGAGTATATATCATTGTTTACATGTTGGTGAGGGATGAAAGGGTTCACAGCCGGGTGGTGTGGTGTGGCAGGTTATACGAACGCTTACGGGCGCAGCGGCAGCGCCCTCCGTAACTGCGTTTCGCATTGTGGTGGAGCGCGGACTGCTCACGTCCCTCGCGCCGCACGCGCACAATGTCATCGCGCCTACCCCCATTCAAACGCCGCTGCTGTCGCATTCGGGCAAAGGCAGGGCGCCCCTGGGGCAGTGGAGAAAAGGGACGGCGGGTGGGGAGGCGTCGGGCCGGCAACAGTCGTCCGCCTGGCGCTGGCCTGCAACGGTGTCGCTGGAGCAACGGCGCGCGGTGAAGTTCATGGGACTGATGGACTGGCTGAGACACCGCGCGGCGCGGGATCGGGTCTTTGCCAATTTGGCGCAGGCCGCAGGGTGGTGCCCCGGTACTGCGGTCTTTTGGGTGGGTTGCAGTGGGGTGTGCACGTCGGCGGTGCGTGCGGGGGCAGGGGCGGGTGGCGGGGGCCTGCTGTTTATAGTGAAGGGTGAGCAGCTGCTGCTGGACGGCGTGCTAGATGGGAGTTGTGACCTGCAGTGGGCGCGTGCGTGCATGGAGCACCTGGGCCGCGCTGGTTTTCAGGTCCCCAGATACGCGGCGCTCACCGAAACTGGGGCAGAGACACGGCAGGAGGAGCAGGTGGTGTTCATCAACAACGAAATGCTCGCAGAGCTGTGACGGAGTGCGCGGCCAATCACGCCCCCACTCGTCCTTCACATTATCCTTGACAAAGCATTTTTCAGCTGTCCTAGCCACTGCGGCTGTTATGGCAAGCGAAAATAGAACGCTGTAATCGTCTGCGCGCATAGCACTGACATGGTGTCACATGCTCGCATTGATGATGGCATCATAAGCCTTGACGACAGTGCATGAGTAGCGATTCCTCACACAAAATTGAACAAAGTGTTGTCTGACACATTATGCTCAGTTGGATTACCACATTGCACGATGCTCTGACCTCACTCGTGTGCAGTTGACATGTGTTGCATGATTGGCGTCACGAGGAGAGCTCGACGCGCAGCGCTGACTAACAAGTGATAGTGATACGATGATGCGCGGACCATAGCTCTTACTAACTTCTTTCTAAGACTACAACTTCTTCATCCACGCCGCAGCTGCCTCAGTCACCAGTTTACTCTGCACCCCGAGCAGCTCCACGTTTTTCCTTGTGTAACCTCCGGCGGTTGTGCTCTGGCCTCCCCTTGCGGCCGGCTGCGACATCGGCCGCACGGGAGAGGGGGAACAGGATAGCCCATTCGTTCGTCCACCGCTATGCGCAGCGCCGTCCCCCCTCCCTGCTATCCCCGGTGACGAGGCTGCAACATTGCTGCGCGCGGACGTCCACGCTTGAAGTAATCCTGATGCCGCTCCGCTCGTGTTGCGTCTGACCAGGTGGGTCAGCGCCTGCCCACCTGGAGACTTGCTCCGCCCCCCTTTTCTACCCGCCACCGCCTTCCCCTCCACCACACCAACATCGCTGCGCGTGCGCGATGCCCCGCCATCACGAAGTGAACTGAGCCTCACGATGGGCCGCATCCCGGGATCGCTATCCTCCTCCTCCTCCTCCGACAGCTTTTTCTTCGACCTCGCCTGCCAGAGCTTAACCACCTGTTCCGCCAGTTTTCTGTTCTTCTCCTCTTCATCCGCCAACGCAACCCGCAGCTTCTGGTTTTCCAAAAACCGACTGTTGTGGTCCTGTGTCCGCAACCAGAATAAGTCAGCGCCAAATGCTTTCAACACAGACCGGCAGTGCAGTTTGTCACCACTGTCCAGATTGGTGGCTCGCATGTGCTTACCTCATGCAGCTTGGTGCTCTCTGCATCCACAGTGGAGCGGAACGTCCGGCCCTCCTCCGCCTCTCGCCTCAGCTTACCCAGCTACGCAGAACAGTACGGGATAAACAGCACTGCGCTCAGTTCCTCTCCCCATTCTAAAGTGTTGGAGCCCCTCGTCTTTCCAAGTATTGGCATGGATAACTCGACCAGAGCACACCTCAAGCATAGCAGCTCCCAACTTGTCGCATATCTCGGCGAAGGTTAACGTGCCCATATCCAAGTCTGCCTCTTCCACTCTGTCCACTATCGCCTCCTGTGGGGAAGACCACGTGGGCATGTGTCAGATGCTGCAGGCGATTCACTGTGTGGGTGGCTTTGAGAGAGTAAACGCCCTTCTTCTCTGGGGATCCAGCTGCAGGGAAAGGAAACAAAGCGCGGAGTAAATATGGGAGAGAAAGGGTTATCGTTGAAGCATTGCCGCACCTGTGCAGCCTCCCTTGATGATGCCACTCCCGCTTCCTCGAGCATCTGTGGATCGTAGCATGGGGATTAAAACAAGATTGATTGGCATGCTCAGTGACCACAGTGGTCTTCAATATTGGAAGATTGGGAGAGTGGCACTGAAAAGGGGGTCGCTACCCTCAGTGCGGCGCGGTAAGCGGCCGACATGTTCAACATTCCCTCTTGCACTTCATTCTCGTGGGCCTTCTCCTCGAAAAAGGTCGCATGCGGCGGTGCAGACCCGCCCTCGTCTGCCAAGACGTACCGCACACTTTCCGCCCGCGACAAGTTCCTGGACACCGAGCGAACGTTCCCCTCCTCCAAACGCCCTCTCAAGGCTCGCAGCTCCTCCTCCAGCTCCAGCACCTAGTTGGGGAACCAGTCAGACGAGTGCCGTGAGGCGACTGCCGCCGTGCAAACAGGCAACACGGATTGGCAAATAATCGTGAGCTGATTCGTGGAGGTCATGCCCGCTCACTTGCTGGCGACTGTTCTGCAGCTCCTCCATCCGGTGCGACAGTGTTGCGGAGTTGTTACTGAGCTCCTGATGAGCAGAGGCACACAGGTATGTTTCCAGTTCAGCATTACAGTCCAAGCCGGAAATGATGTGTCTAGGGTTGCGCAAGTGTAAAGCGAGAGAGGTGAGGGGTACCTTTGTCAGCGTATGCACCCGTTTCTGCAGAATGTCTATAGAGGCGGCCATTTCTTCCTTTGCATCCCTCTGCTCCGCATCTTTCCTCGCCAGCGCATCCGTGAGGCGGCTGATGTCGTAGCTGGTATATGCCTCCTGCTCCCTCATCTCCTTCACCGCCTTTTCTAGGTCCTTAACAGTCGCGTCCGCTTGCATGACGCCCCGTTTCAGCTGCACACCACACAGGCTTCAATGTCTTGCGGCCCAAACCACGCACGACGGATCGACACGAAACAGTAGGAGCGCAGCTTTCCCCCACCTTTTGCTCCTCCCGTTTCGTCACCTCCAACTCCGCCTGGCTCGTATGCCTCACGCTCTGCAACTCTCCATTTAGCTCGGCAATCCGGCGATCCCGTTCTTCCAGCTGCAGCTCATAGTACGCCCGGTTCTCATCCATTGCTTTCAGCTGCTCGTGCTCCAGCTCCTCCCTCTCCATCCGCCACTCCGCTGCTCTCCACGCCATCGCCTCCCGCACCTCCTCCACTTCCCGTAACGCATCCTCGTGTAGTCGCTTGTACCTGTTTTTCGTCTCGTGCATCCCCTCTAGCTCTAAATGCAACTTATTCACCACGGTCGCCTTGTCGCCGAACTGAACCCGATGTCGCGCCTCAGCTGCCGCCAGCCGCATCCCCATAAGCACCTTCTCTGCCTTAATCGCCTGCAGCTGCTTGTCCATCTCCTGGATCTTCTCTACCAACGAACAATACGGGTCGTTAGCTGATTGGCTTACGCGCGACTCAACCATTTTTGTAATTGTCTGATAAATTTGTGATTCCGTCCCGCACGCGACACTCACCCGATGTGCTGGCGTCCAGCACATTGAGGCGCTGCTCTGCTCGGCTAGCCGTTGACACCGCCTCCGCAACTCTCTCATCTGCTTGCGCAGCCTCCGCCGCGCGAGCGTCATTCAGCTCATTGATCCGCTGCTCGGCTGCCTGCCGTGCCCGTTCACTCTCCTGCATCCCCAACACAAGAGCGCACCGTAATATCAGCTACGCCCCACCCCACCCCATCCAATACAGCCTTGTACTATCCGTGTGGCTTCCTACTCACCCTCGCTGCCAGTGC
The DNA here is from genome assembly GCA_026401115.1 of Tetraselmis chui. Taxonomy (NCBI): domain Eukaryota; kingdom Viridiplantae; phylum Chlorophyta; class Chlorodendrophyceae; order Chlorodendrales; family Chlorodendraceae; genus Tetraselmis; species Tetraselmis chui. Next base: position 114,727 of record JAPMLY010000834.1, read on the forward strand.
AGAGGCCTTTTCGCGCTGAGTCAGGGATCGGTTGTCGCTCTCCAATATTTTCACGATCTGCGCTTTCCCCTCCAGCTGCGCCTGCGAAGCAATTAGAGTATACCATGAGTGTAAGAGTCCATGAGATACGAAGGAGGCGAGGAACGTGGTACCACGCGTGGCATTAGGTGGGGCAACGCTTCTCTGGGAAGCAACCACGTGCCGGGAGCAGCTCCCCCTACTTTGGTGGTCTCCGTAATGTTTCTCAGATGCTCCGCCTCTTCGGCCGCCTCCTTCGCCGCCGCCCTCTGACACTCCGCTTTGCACCTCGCCTGGCTAAGTTCCTCCTGCAGCTGCTCCACCCGTCCTCCCGTCTCGCGCAGAGTTTCCAGCAGTGAGTCCCGCTCTGGCCCCGACTGACGCTGCGGGAGGGGGCAACAACAGGGGGATGCTCATGGCGCAGCTTTATCCTGTCACGAAAGTCTTTCAAAGGTAGCTACGTTGAAAGATAAAACCCATAAAAGGGCATGTCACCCGTGCATGACGATGCCCTTCCATGACATGGTCATGACATGAGAGTTGTGCAGCGCACCCACCTGCAGCTGCCGGTTCTCACGCTGCAGCTCCGATAGTCGCATCGGCATCCTCTGAAACTCGGAGATCGCTTCCTTCAGCTCTTTATTCTCCGCCCTCAGCGAATCCACCACCGTTGTGGATGTCCGCATGAGTCCGTCGTTTGCGCGCTCATACACCGTAACCTGCCGCTTCTCAGCACGCAGCTCATCCCGCGCAGCCATCAGCCCCTTCCGCAGCAGCCCCACCGACACGCCCGCGTTGTCCAGCTCCTGCAAGTCGCATCGCAAAAGCCATCAGCTCGGGGCAAATGAAATGTTCGACGGACGCTGCGCATGAGACACGACACGACCGCGTCTCAGCCTAACCCACACTGACTGCACGGTCGAGCTCCGCCTCCAGCCCCTCTTGCCGATCATGCAGCCTCTCGATCGTGGCAATCAGTTGGCTGTTGAATGACTTCCCCAAGCTCGTCTCTGCCATTAGCAAAAACATGTCCCACAGCTGAAGCATGAGCCCCAAGGGCTGCTTGCATCCAAGCTGTCCCACCGCGTTCACCACCACCTGGTTCAGCTCCACTGCGTGCCGCCACACCGCACCCGAAAGCTTACGAAATTGCTGCACGCAAACCAAGCAACCTCTCTCAGCGACATCGCTTCATAGCATCACGATGTCCAACTGTCTCGTCACACATCGCTTCATAAATGTGGAGAGGTCATACCTTTCTACAGCAGCCAAGGGAAGCGAACTCGTCCTCCAGCTTCATCCGGATCGGATCCCACGTTCCACGGGGCAGCCACGCATCGCCGTCTGGGGACGGTGATGAGCCAGGGCGACTACCAAATTCACGGGCAACACGCAAACAGTTGAGCCGCTGTCCAAAGTAAGGAGAGGGTCCCACGAGGACCACATACAACACCATAACCCCATTCTTGTCAAAGCATCATGGCCGCATGCAGGAGGGTGTCATTCAGACGCCTACCCACAGTCGCAACCCGTCAAATACTGCAACAGCTACATACAGCTGAGTACACATGGTCATGGTGCGCTGGTGGTGATTGTTGAGTGTCTTATGTCTCGACACACAGTGCGTCTATGTGCATGAGACATAGTAGGCCAAGCTCGACTCACATTTCGAGCTTGTGGCGACCCGAGTGGTCGAGCACTCCAAGCATATCACGCGTGGCACACAGTGGGGCGGTTTGGGCTCGAACTTCGGGCATGTTCAACGATGGCGGTCGTGTTGGCGACACTCCGGCGTCGGCGACGCATCCGGGGTGGGTCCGGGTTCCCGTGTGCATCGTTTGCGGCCTGCGCGACAGCGCGGCCGCGCGCTGCTCCGTTACCATCCTGGGAAAGTGGGGCGGCCTCGGGCGTGGAGTAACGGAGCCTGGGCTGGACTCCACACCGTTCTGCAAATGACGGGCACGCCAAGTATAGAGACAACGTGAGAATATCCGTTCTGTCGTTGGTGTGCCTCGAAATACTTCTGTAACTTCAGCCGTCGCACCTTCCGATACGCCATGCCTGCCCGGGGGGTTGGCGTCCGTGGGCTGAGGCAGCCTGAAGTAGCAGGTGCCTTGTTGTAGCTAACATAAGTAGGACCTACGAGGTGTATTGACTGAGACGCTTCGGTATCTGAGCGGGTGGAAGGGGCTGAAGCGCAGGTAAAGTGGCGTGATAGTTGTTGGGGAAGGTGCCGGATGAGAGGGGCGAAAAACAGGGGAGAAAGTGATCGAGTGAAGCACCTGCTGTCGCTGTCGTCCTTCCGTAGGGTTCATGCCCGCTACCACTGTCGCACAACATCACCCTCACGCTATCCGAGTTGATGCAACAAGTGGTATAGTCGGGTCGACTTCCGCCGGTTGGGGGTTCGTCGGCATGCGAACTGAACACAAGAAACTCGGTTTATATTTCCTTGTCCTCTCTCATATTTTCTTCTTGAGCTTTACCCCAGGCGGTGTGAATTTGGCAGATGCCTAGCAAAGTTTATTTGCTGCTCATGACCAGGGCTACGTTTGGCGATGATCAGTGTCGGGAACTGTCGCGACACGCAAGTCGCGCCCGAGGCCCTCTCCGAGACGGCTGCCGCGTAGTGACTGAATTCGCAAAGAAAAGTGGGCATAGCATGTGACAACGGAGACGAAGCGGATACTAAGGATTATTTATCGCTGAAGTTTTGAGTACGCTGATTGTCTGATACAAGAGGCTGTCTGACCGACAAAAATATGACAGAAAACATCATCATACCACAGCCTAAATTAAAACCCAGGAAGAAAGATACATGGTCCTCCTGTGTTTATAACCACCAAGCAAAAAGGAGCAAGGAGGAAAAAGCCCCACAAGATTATGGATGATTTTTTTTTTGCGCCCCCGGCATATGGGACTGGCAGGTAAGCCCGCACCGGCACCCCCTACGTGCGGCGTTTTGCAAGCACGACTGAGAGCAGGAGTCAAAACAAACCTCAAACTCATCATCGATCATGCTCCCGGCATGGTTCTCTTGTGTTTTATCTGCTAGGCTTGTGCACAATATTGTGCTTCACTTTGCGTGTCTTGGATTCCGTCACCCTCTTTTCACTCTTGGCTTCCCCCCCCCCTTTTTCCATGTGCACGTTATTGTACTGCCTCTTTTAATTATACAAAAGGAATATAAATGGTGATCAACACACTTCATTGAAATTCAATTATCGCTACGTGCAGTGCAACGGACACGCGGACAGACAGACAGCGAAGAAACACTATTATGAGGGTGAGGGCGACAACTGCCGGGTCACGAAGTCGATGACATGCATGGGAACCGGAAGGGCTAATTAGTGCAAGACCTAGCAAAAAAACGCGGCAAAACGCGAAGAAGCTTTACGCAACAATGGTGGAAAAAACTACATATGGTCAAATACATCATTTTTGTCACCAGTTACTGTCATACAAATAATTTCATTACTATAATGGAAGCAGTGGAAAACACCAACATATGGAAACACGAAATGGGCCCTAGCCCGCGAGTCAGGAAAACAGGCAAGAGCATCATCATAACTCTCCTATTATCATCGCTAGGAAAGTTTGTTTAAAAATTTGAAATTGAATGTATTTGTTCAGTTGTACTCACCCGTGACTCTGTGAGATTGGAAGCAAGGGCTTCGCAATGTCCCGACAAGAAGAAAAGTGCAAATGCGTGTTTCTTCGGAGCGGGCGTCGCAATACGATACCTAATCCATTTATGTCATATTTGTGTGTGTGTGTGTGTGTGTGTGCGTGTGTGCGTGTGTGTGTGTGTGTGCCTGCGTGTGTGTGTGTGTGTGTGTGTGTGTGTGTGTGTGTGTGTGTGTGTGTGTGTGTGTGTGTGTGTGTGTGTGTGTGTGTGTGTGTGTGTGTGTGTGTGTGTGTGTGTGTGTGTGTGTGTGTATTTCCATTTATATTTATCGATCCATTCTTTTCGTGTTTCTTTTATCTTCCGCTAATTGGTTTGGCCTTTTTCCGTGCGTGTTAGTTTTCGTGCTTGTGCCCAAATACAAAATGAAAATGAAAATGATGTACAACAAGTTTAGGCAAACGAGAACATGTGTTGTCCAACGGCCATCAAGATTTAGCCATCAAGGAATCTTAGGAGTAGCGACTGATTGGGCTAGGTACGTCTTCGACTAGGTACACCTAACGACACACCTATATGTAAGGTGTGTGTGTGTGTCGTTGTTCCTCGGGGGTAATTTTTTTTAAGGTACCGCAGTAAGTGCTCCTATCCCCCCGCTAAATCCGAAACACTGGAAATGATTTATAATCGAGAAAATGCAGGTATAAATTCACTTGGCGCCCACTAGCGGCGAAACAGCGGCGGCCCCGGAGGGGGGTGCACTCGCATGCCCATCGGCACTCGCCCCCACGTCCCCGTGGCGGGCGTTGGTAACCCTATTGCCGTGCCATACATGGCACGGTATAGAGTCAGACAAGGTAAACCTATAGTTGTGATCCACGGGATAAACACATTTCGGGGAAGCTGTGTAATAAAGGGGGGTTTATAATATTTTTACGCTACAAGCGCCAAGATCTCCCGCTCGTACAATGAGATACTTATTTTCATGGTTGGATACTCCCTTAATACTCTCCTACGTAGGGAGCGGGACATGTATCTCAAGAGTCATTTGGCGGCGAGGGGGGCACGGACAGAGTAACGGTGGAAATAGATGGGTTTTGGAGTTGGCGACGGACTGCCGGGAAGTAGCGCCATGGATGGGCGCTCGCTGGACGTCGACTAGCCTCCCATGGGGGTGGGGTCTGACACGGAGCAGCCCGGAGGAGGGTCGTAGCCGGAGGGGCGGCACGGTCTTTCGGCGGAGGTCCTCAGGATCGGCCGCCGCCGGAAAAACCCGGTACGGAGGTTTCGGGTAAAAGTTCCGTACCCGACTTCTCTTGAGGACGGCGCCTCGACGCTTGTGTTCGACCAACCCCTCCCCTAATATGACCCCGTTATCGAAGGGTTGCCTCATGCAGTGTGCCTGGGATTATCGCGACGGCACACTACTCATAAAGGCGGATCGTGGTAAAGTGAGCCACCTGGGGAGGGTATGGACGGATGCAACGCGATCATACCGGTATTGGAAATATACGGCGAAGGGCCGGGGACAAGAGAAATTTCTTGGACGGAGGCATGAGCGTCAGATGGACACCATCTTAGGCTATGAACCCCCTGTCATGGATATCCCACGAGGGAGGACGGAAGCGTATGGTAGGAGGTGAAGTGCGACGGGAGGAGCAATGGTTATCTCGGACGAGGGTGTGCGTGGCTCAAGAAGGGGCCGACGACGACCTACGCGGGGGGGGGGGGGTCGCCTTCTGTCCCCCCTAGCTCCGGCACGGCCGGAGTCGCACATGAATTAAGGTCATGTAGGCCCTACTCAATAAGCGCAAGCTGACCAGCTTGGATGATCATCGCCCTTGCATGGGGTTAAGCAAGCCGCACATTGCGTAGATTAGCGACAAATAATGGTTCATACTTGTGTTTGCAAAAAATCAATTTAAAAAAAAAATGTTTCCGGGTATGACTTAGACGATGTTCTTCGTTAATGCCAGTGGAGAGGTTAGAATATGCGGTTCACGGCGTAAACCTAAAACCTGAGAGACCTATATGGTTGTACGGTCCGCCCAACGATAGCAACCGTTACCTTGGTATTACTATGTTTGAGTTTCAATGCTCAACATATATATATCCACTTATTATTAAGAATGCAAAATAAATCAAATGCTAGACCTTCGCCTTACGCGCCCCTCTCCCGCTGAACCGGGGTGTCGACTAGTCGGCGCTCGAGAGGGGCAACGGAATAGCCTAACCTAGCTCCCGCACGATGGCGCCCGCCGGCGGCTCAGCGGCGGCGGCCCCGGATACGGGTGCGCCGGTAGGTCCGTCGGCAATCACCTCAACCTCCTCGTGATGGGGGTTAATAACCCTATTGCCGTGCCATGACTCGAAGGGTGCTCGACGGACGCGCGATCGGTGAGTGGAGGGTGAGGCCGCTGGCTAATTTTCCCGGACAGGTGCCCGGGTACCATACAGAAAAAGCCGGGGTAATGGCCGAGAAAACTTTTTAGTGCGGCGGCAGGATCGCTAGCTGTTTCTGTGTGGTAGTAGGCACTTCGGCGAAACGGCGGGAAAACGCAATCGTCTTGTGCTTGTTTCAGTGGTTGAGAATGAGTGTATTTGATAAGCGCAATTCAGAATACCACTCACTGACTACCAAAAAAAAAACGAACAATCACAATGATGAGAAATATCCCCCCCCCCCCCCTTCCTTTAAATATGCCCAGTCAACATTGGTGATGCACTGCAGGCAGCGAGTTCCGAGGGACGTCGACTTCCGTGTGTTCAGGCTCGCCCCTTTCACGCAGTATTGAGTCGAATAACGGCCCAAGCACGATCGCACTGGCGGAACCCAAACTGCACTGGAAGTAAAGCATCCCCATGTACTACCGGAAACCAAACATGCGTGCCATGCTGCAGGCTGACGGGCGTTATGTAGAACAAAGTAGCTAAACCGCTGCTGAAAATGGGAATTTAGAGGTCGTGAAAACGAATTGGGGACGTAAAAATGTGGACTCGTTCGAAGATCTTGCGTTACATTGGCCATTGTCCACGTCGCGCGTCCATTCAAAAGACAGAGCGCAGCGCGGAATATGGTCTGCCGCTGTTCGCGTGTCACCTTGTCGTGTAACAACACTCGACTTTATCCTACACATCGAACGCACTGTCGGCTTTACACCGGTTTGACGCGCCTTTGCAACGAAGAGCCAAGTGGAGTGTCGGCCATTTAACGACCGAGCCGAGCGAGACTGATCCACAGGTGGCGACTTCACAGCTGAGACGGCAGCAGCGTGAGGAACGCCGCCGAAATGGAGAGAATGAGCGCCGGAACGCGCACCATCGCAGCCGAGGTCGGACTTTCCGTCGCTGTGACACTCGTAAGCACGCGTCGCACAATAAATAAATAAACAACAATCGATGCGCCGTCCGAAGCGGATTTGCGGATTGATCAGACGACAAAGCGCGGCAGAGTTGTGGGAATTGCGGCGACGCACCAAATGCCGCGTCTGCAGCGGCCAGCCCCGAAAGGTAAGCGCCGTGGGTTGTGCTTGGGTAGTCACTGCTCGTGTGCTCCCCTGCAAAAGGTTCACCAAAAAATTGACGTGCGTGTGATTCTAAACGATGTAAAAAAAAAGGTCAGAAAAGGGGGCGGCCTTGCCTTTCATACCCTTTATGTCGTTGCGTGTGGTCACAAACATCCGAAATTCAAAATGTTTGAGGTTCGAATTCGGTGGATTTCAATCGACAATACAATTTGGAGCTGCAGCGATGCGGCACAATCAAACGTCCATACTAATACACTTCGAAAATGAACACAAGTTAAATTATAATGTGCTTATTTAAATTACAATTAAATACGGCCGATAGCATAAACTCGTGGGGTGGTTTAGGGTATATGACTAAATTGCGTTTAGGGTTTATTTAAGGGTTTTGCTGGCGTTGCGTGCCACTAGGGTTTATCTACAAAGAGGATTGGCAAAAGCAAAGTACTGACTACACAGTATTCGGGCGGCTGTAGAATTAATCGCCCCTCCTCCCTCGGATCTCGGTCACATTTGACCTCTAAAACAGGCAATCAAATCTCACTGGCATAAAGGAAACATTGACATATCATAGGCTTGGATCCTAACAATAAACAACGTGCAAAGGTCTTTTCCGACCATGATCGGGAGGGGGTTACACGCGCATACGAAAAACAACAAAGATGAAGGTATCGGCAAATCATTCATAAAATCTAAAATAGCCGCAATTCGATTCGGGCAAATGCAGCAAAAGATATGGGTCCATATTGGGGACGCGATTGCCGGAACCACAAGCACACATCCACACACGCATCCCCCCCCCCAAACACACACACACACACACACACACACACACACACACACACTCACACACACACACACACACACACACACACACACACGCCCCCCCCTCAAACACACACACGCACACACACACACACACGCACACACACACACACACACACACACACACACAAGCATACACACAAACACATACACACGCGCGCGCGCACATATACACACACACGCGCGCACACGCACACACATATACACACACACAAGCGCGCATACACACGCACACACACACACACGCACACGCGCGCGCACACACACACACACAAACGCGCGCGCACACACATGCACACACACACATACACACACACACGCGCGCACACACACACAAACACGCACATACACATACACACACGCCAACACACACATATGTACACAAACGCACACAAATGCACACACACACACACACACACACACACACACGCGCGCCCGCGCACACACACACACACACACACACACACAGAAACGCACGCACACGCGCGCGCGCGCGCACACACACACACACACTCACACATACACACGATTGGGGCAAGTGTGCTGATCGTAGATTCCGAGATAGGTACATAGTACATGCTTACAGCGGCACCGCGCGACTGTCAGAACACGATGCGCAAAGCTGCCAAAACTACATCCACACACGAATGATGGAATTCGAATACTTAGGCCTTTCGTCGCGATGAGTTAAAGGCTGGGGTTCGAGGCTGCTGAAAATAGATAAATAGGGTATAAATAGGGTTTTAATCATTTTGTGGCTCTCCGACAGTGGTTGAAATCAGATGGAGCGAAGCAGTGTCGGCGAATTGGGGTGTTGACCAGGTCGGTGATGCATGCAGATGAAAAGGAAGGTGGATGAGGGGTTGGAGCCCACCGGCGAAGTAGACTGTGTTTTGCAGCGGCGTGGCGAGAGCGGTGTGAGCGCCTGGTTGGCCGGGGCGGACGTGAGAGTACGAGCCCAGCGTCCAGGGATCGCTGTGCCAGCGAGTAACCATGACTTCCGCGGGGGCCGGGACGCTGACGCCGGCCGGTGCAATGGTGGCCAACGCCGCGAGCGCCTCGTCCCGTATCTCGTCGTCACTCATCTCCTCGAGCCGCTCCGCTACGCTGCCCGCGTTAAACGCTACCTGTTGTCATGGGACGGTCGGGAATAGCATGAGACATGCGCCTCAGCGGCGCCAAGGATCGGGCGGGCCAATAAGCCGGAAAGGCAGTCGACGAGTCAGAGAGTATCATCGTCGTACTTTCATGAAGTGAGCCGCCGGACTGCAGCGTCAGTTCTGCGCAGCCTAAAACAAGTACCATCACACCAATTGTGGAAACAAAAAACTTGGTTGACAGTGGTACATGTAGCGTTGCTTCGGTGGTGGGCGGGATGCCATCAAAATCAGTTAGCCTATAAGCTTTGCAAATAAAACCAACACGCGTGACGGCCGATGTATCGAAATGCCATGCTTTCACCAAAGTGTGGGTTGATACTATCGACGCCACCAGCAGCCATACAGTTCATAGTATCATCTACTCTGGGTTGTTCGATATCTTGATTCATGGCGGGACGGGGTGGACATTAATAGTGGTTTGCACTCACCAGTATGGGGAGCTGGGCTGGGGTGGCGGCGAGGTTATAAAAGGTGTCAAAGGACGGCAGCTCATCCGGAACTCCGCGCACCACCCACTCCGTGCTCACAAACTCCGCCCACCACGCGGTCCGCCACACGAGGATTACCTAAGAAGGGTGGCGGGATGCGACAGCAACCGCCATGCTTGGATTAGCTACGTTCGATGAACAATAATTGGGCCGACACATTCATTCCATTGGGTGCTCATTCCTCTCTTCGCATGTGGCTGAGGCGTGCAGCACGCATCACCTTGTTAAGTGTACCCATCCCAGTGTCTGCATCGCCTGTTGCATGCTTTCAGGCAGTGGGGGGCTGAAGAGCGAGGTGTGGTGGGTTTGAAGATAGCCCAACGGTACGGTCACGATGGCCTTCCGTGCGCGGTGTGTCCCTCCGCCCTCTATGCCCACGACCGCCTGCGAATTATGCGAGCACAATTGATTTGATCGCCCCGTCAGAGCCGGGGTGGCTACCTTTTAATTACTCAGACTCGACAAGACTTCTGAAAGCTGCGTGCTGCTGCAGACTGAGCGCCCCCCTGGCACAACAGTCGCCGTGCACACCTCAAAGACGTTGTACTCGATGCTCGTCACGGGTGAGTTGTATAAGATGCACAGGCGGTCGCTGAGGACGTGCGCCACCTGTGAGAAGCCCCCAGGGAAAAACACCTCCCTTCCTGCGGACACATGCATTCGTCAAGCACGGTGGGGGATCAAGAACGGCTGCGACGCTCCACAGCTATACGCAACCAGTGATCAGCAGCGTAACCATCTCTTTGTTATGCCATATCATCGCAGTTCGTTCGTAAACAGGGTGACAGGTCATATATGCCGCTTTGGCGTGATGCCAGAATGCCATATGCCATGCAATACGCGCTACGTCGTCATGACAATCATCAGCCCCTCGTAAATCGTCGAGCATGCGGGCGGAGGAGACGTACCAGCCCACACTTTGTCGTCGTGCCAGATGGTGGTGAGGTTGGAGTGGTCGGCGGCGTAGTCGTTCCGAAACTCGCTGGCGATAATGCTCCGGAGCCACTGCTGCTCGTATGAGCTGAGCACCGACCCCACGTCGGTGCGGAAGTAGTCGTCGACCGTCTCCGACAAAGGCTGGTCGACGTCCTCTGTTGCACGCGAGCGGTGTGAACGGATCGGCACGCACGTAGCACGGCTATTTTAAAAAATCATCACCGAGATCGACGGCAGAATTGCTCAGTGCTAGCTGCTGATGTTCGTCGATATCTAAATATCTTGTACAGTCTCGTTTATTCGTATATGCTCGCACGGTCTGCCAACTTTTGGCTGGCTTCCCAAGTCGTAAGGCTGTAGTTCTCAATCCCCCCCCCCGCCCCTGAAGTGCTGACACGTGCGTCCCGGGTGCTGTAGCGGGTTGAGGCAAACTACGTACGCCGTGTACGTACGCTATAGGAGTAACGAGACAGTTAGTCCACAGCTCTGCCCATGGGCCACAGGCCTACTTTCCCGATTTTCGACCAATACAAAGCCCCTCCATCAGTTGTTCTGGTGTATGATGCTGTGTGTGTGTGTTAGCTTCGCTGTGTATGGAACTGACTCACACCTATAAGTTGTAAAAATACAAGCCCTGTTTAGTAATGACAAGCAGTTGCACCGACGATACTGTGCGAACAGCCGCGCACCATTGTCCCACAGCCCCAGCAAGAAGTCGTAAAAGGCCTCGTAGTTGGACCAGTGAGGATCCACCGGCACCACCTCTCCAGTCTCCCCGTCGAAAAGAGAGACGTCATCTCCAGCGAGTACCGTCTCCAGGCCGGTGTCCTGCGCGATGTCGAATATCGGGTTGGGGCTGGACGCCGTGCCGACGCCATGAATCCAAAACGCCCCTAGGTCTGCACGCTTCCCGGGGATGGAGGCCAGTGGAACAGAGCGGACACGGCCTCCTGCCTGGTCCTGTGCCTCGATAACCAGTACCCGCCACCCCTTCTGTGTCAGGCGCTGTGCGGCACTGAGACCCGCCAAACCCGCGCCAATAACTATCGCATCGAACCTGCCGCTGACGCCACTCGTGCAACTGACCTCGTCCGCCGTCGCTAGCAGCCCGCGTCGCTGGTGGATATCGACACCAGTCGCGGCGAAGCAGCTCAGAATCGAGAAGAGCACGAGGAGGTGGAGTGTCATTGGCTTGTACCTCAGAACAATGAAGGAAGGTGGAGGTGTCGCAGGAGCTGGGACTGCTCCAGACCTCCAGCAGCAGCCTAGCGACCTCTTGTACCTTCAGTCGAGCGGGAAAAAACCGCGAATAGCAACACTCGATATCTGAGCGGATTTCCCCCCCCCTTGATTGGGCGGACTCCGTGTCCCTCTTGTCACTCTTGTCCTCTTGGTTCCCGCCCCCCTTTTTCCCTGTCCACGTTCCTATAGTGCTTCTTGTGATTGAACATGATGGGGCGGGGTCATTATTATTCGGCGATTTGAGTTTTTTTATAAAAAGAATATAAGGAATGCATTTCCGTCCCGGCGTCGGCCCATTGTTATTTATTTATGGTCATATTGGTAATATAGAGGTTTGAATTACAGGGCTAAATTACGAAGTAACCGGCGTTACCTCCGTTACAAGCGTTACCTCCGACGCTACATCTCCCTAACGGTTCAAGCGCCCACGCGCGCACGGACAGTAAAATGTCCGCACACTATATAACACACCAGCAGCGATTGTGTGTCCACCTTCTGCCATTTGCGAGAGCTATCGCTCACGCAAACGGCATCGTGGCTCTCGCTAGCCATGCAAGGTGTTGATCACTTGAGTCTCCTGCACGACGCACGAAAACACACTCCTTGAGTTCCAATGGCAGACCGCCTGGTATTGCCTACTGACCTCTACCCCGTTGCGCCCGGTGACGCGCCGGAATAGCAGCCAGACTAGCTGCAATTGCTAACACAGATTGTAAAGCAGTTAGCAGCCCAGGTCGAAACTCTATCCGTCGCAGCCGCGCCAACAAAACACACTACTTCAGCCATCCCCACAGCCGATTCCGACAGCGCTGCGGGTGGACGACTCGAGCTCGACGCTCTACCAGTTGATAGTAAAAACACCCCTCAAGAGTACATCGACCCTAGAGAGTGGTCAGATTTCGCGTCTCGTACGTTCGCGGACTGCCTACCCCCCTTTGGCACAACAATCCCTTGCCAGTGGAACCCTCGACACGACGAGGCCGACAATTTTTTAACGGACAACGCGAGAATTTCCTCCCGCGACGAGTATCGACACCTGCTGTGCTATGGTGTCTTTACGGCCGCCGCTAACGCGGCACTCGAAATTGCTATGGAAACGCTTCGCACGGTCACCTCTACCCCAGACGAAACAACCTACGCCTACTCCCTCGTCGAAGCATTGCTACGTACTAATCAAGCAGTGGCCTCAGCGGGGGAAGCGCGACTCACCTATATCAGACGCTTCAAGGCCAAGAAGATTCTCACCGGAGAAGAACGCGTCGCGGAGCGTATTGTCTACACACGTTGCTTCGACAAAGTCGCCTCCGACCGTGGAGGCAACGTCGTCGACGGACTCTTGTCAGCCCTAGAGGACAAACGGCTCGAAGTCAGCATCATAGCAGCTGCAAAAGCGCAAGCAGCTGCCCATTTCAAGGCCGACAAGCCTAAACCAGACAGACCGGACAGGCCGAACGACAAGCCGGACAAGCCGGACAAACCCAAGGCCAAGCCTAAGGACCGCACGGGCGGCCGCCCCCTCCCCTCTACCGACAAGGCACACAAGAAGACCGAGACCGACAAGGAGGAATGACGGGGTGACCCGCCGCGCCGATTCCTGCACACCTTATTCAAGCTACATGCGTAATCGCGTGCGGCGAAACTGGCAAGCCTGGAAAGATATCGGCGCGAGCGGACAAGTCTTACGGTGGATCCGGGAGGGCGTTACTATTCCCTTCCTAAACAACCGACCCCCACCCCCGTTCAACCAAGGCATCTCACTACTCGACGCTACCCCCGAGCAACTCACCTTTGTCGAGGCCGAGCTCGCGCGCTTCGTGGAGACGGGAGCCTGGGAACGCACCACTTGCAGCAAGTACGTACGTATCCAGACTCTTCTTAGTCGCCAAGCCCGGCACAAATCAGTGGCGATTTATAGTCGACTTGCGACACATGAACAACTTGTGCGTAAGAAAGCGACTACGGATGGAGTCTCTGCTAGGCGTACGCCATCTTACGCGAAAGGGCGACTACATGTTCTCCTTCGACCTCAAGGACGGGTTCTACGCGCTGGGCATCGTGCCAGGTCCCCCCACCTGGCCTCGAGGTGGCGGGGGACCTCGACTAGGAGGAAAAGTCTCGTCGGGAGGAGCGCCTACGACCTTGGGGTGGGGCTTACGGGATGCGGCAACGGGGTCGACGAGCGACCGCGTGAGGAGGGGCTTTTCGCTAGCCTTTCCCCTCCTTTCTCCAGCAAGGCCGAAGTCACGGGGGAGCTAGACTAGGATGGCCCGTCGCCCCTCTCGAACGCCAATCGGCCTAGGCCGGTCGGCACCCCGGTTCGGTGGGAGCGGGCCGTGCATCGTGAAGGTCAAGCAGCAATTTCTTGTTGCATTTCTTGACAAGTGGGCTTATTCTGTTTTGTAGATATACTTTTCTTGATTACAAATTTATTTCTGGTGTTAGTGCTAATGCTAGGGGGACTGTGGCAAATACTGCGTTTGCTTACATTGTTAACCACCGAGGAACGTCGACACACATTGCAAATAGGTGTGTCGATAGGTGTACTTGGTCGAATAAGAGTACCCGGCCTAATCTTTGCTCTTAAGTCTCCAAAATGGCTGAGCGACTTATGGCCGTTCGACAATAGCCGGTCCAGTATGCTGGTATTGTTGTAAATCATTTTCATTTTGTCGTGCCATGCCATACACGGTAGGGGGCTAGCCGGGGAAGTAAGCCGATAACAACGATCCGTGCGATCGATAGCCAGCGGGAAATCCATGTACGGAGGCCTTTTAAAAAAATGAAATGAAATAAAATGAAATTGTTTATACCAGTATAAACCGGCTGCTGTCCCTCTAGTAGGCCCCCCCGTTCAACGCCAATTAGTTATGGACTTCAAGCTGGAGTAGACCGTGAACCACTAATCCCAACCTCTCCAATGGCAGTGACGATACCGTCTAAAACATACACGTATCAAGGTATTTATTATTTTCATCTATACGTTTTTTTTTGATACAATATGAAATATAAAGTGTCGCTAGTCTCCACGATACGCGGCCTGCTCTAGCCGCTGCGGGGTCACTGATCAACAAGGCTGTTCAACTTGAGCTGGTCGAGACGAATCTGCCTGACCTCGGCTCCTGTGTGACTCCGGTCGTGCCGGAGCTAGGGGGGAAAGACAGATGAAAAACCCCCCTCGCTCAAGTCGTCGTCGGTCCCCCCTCGATCCGTGCTCAACCCCGCCCGAGGTATTAACTGCTCCTCCCGACGCAGCGCGCCACCTAGCCGAGTCTTCTCTCCTCCTTCGGGGGCTGAGAAGAGAAAATAACTAGGTTGCAGACGGTGTCCGGCTGGCTCTCCTTGTTAATCCATGTTACACACGGAATGGCATGAAGGGGGATAGAACCGCCGCTTCCCGAAACGGAGGTATACGCCTTATCCAAGTACCGCCAAAAGTCGGTACCCGATAGGAACATATTGTGTATATGAACCCATCGCATCGCATCGCGACTGAGCGGCGAACACGTATAGCGAACACCTATAGGTGGAGGGCCAAGACTCCCCTGGAGTCTAGCGTACACATGTGTCCATTAGAAGTCCTACGGAGGGATATGTAAACACTCTTGCCTCCGAGCCAGATTTGCTCATGTCCCATGTCCTTTTTCCGTCTGTTTCCAACCCCTATCTGATCGCGATGTGGCCGTCCTTACTCTCCCCCGGTGGTTTACGTTGTTAGGGGGCCGCCTTTATGAGCAATGTGCCGTTACGATAACCCTAGGCACACTGCCTCAGGCAGCCTATCGATAACCGGGTACCGACTAGGGAAGGGGTTGGTAGAACACATGGATCGAGTCGCCGTCCTCAAAAGATGGTGGGTTGGGGAATTTTTCCAAAAACCCCCCGTACCGGGCTTTTCCGGCGGCGGGCGATCCTAAGGACCGCCGCCGCCAGACCGTGTCGCTCCTCCGGCTGCGACCCACCTCCGTCCTGCGTAGCATCATGCCACGCCCCCATGGGAGACCTAAGGCTCTCGTAGGGCTGGCGACTGCTAGCGAGCGCCATGCCTTAGCGTTGCTTCCGAGTTGGCCGCCGCCAACTCCAACACCCTCGTCCCTCCGCCGATCCGTCCGTACCCTTCGCCAAAAATTATTTCGCAAACGCCGCTCCCGCCCCATCGTCGGGAGAGTATTTAGTCGCGGAAAAGACATATCGGGCTGCGCGAGCGGGAGATCCATGTGCCGGTGTACGGATATTATGGCTTTTCCAAAACCCTCCGTACAGGGCTTCCCGACAGTAGCTGATCCCGCGGATCGCAGCTGTCGGTACCTCGTTTAGCCCCTACCGTGCCATGCATGTCACGGCTATGGGGTTACCAGCGCCCACCGCGTGGAGGTAGAAGTAGGTGCCGACGGGCCTGCGAGCCCACCCCTCTCCGGGGCCGCCGCCGATGCGCCGCCGGCGGGCGCCCTTTTAAAAATAACACATGTACAGTACAAACGCCAAGTTCTCCCGCTGTGCCCATTCGACATGTTTTTTTCGCCCCTGAGTACTGCTCAAAAACCGCCCTATTTGGGGGTGTGGGGCTTGCACATATGAAAATGAAACTAAAAACTGTTTACAATAATACCAACAAACTTAGACCGGATGTTATCTAACGGCCATCTGTTGCTCAGCTATTTAGGACACTTAAAATCAAAGATTGGGCCGGGTACTCTTCGACTAAGTACACCTATCCACACACCTATCTGCAATGTTTGCCGACGATCCTCGTAGGTTTGGACGGTCCCTTTATCCCTTAATTTGCCTATCTTGATTCTCAGGATTAGGGATTGCGCAGTGAATCATATGATCCAACATCTCCAGCCGTTCGAAGGCGCTCATCGACTAAGTTGGTCACCCCGCGTACGTCGGGACGGGCCTAGCCCACCTATGCTCATGTGCAACTCCGGTCGTGCCGGAGTTAGGGGGGGGGGGAGGGGGGAAGGCATGCGCAAAACCCCCTCGCACGGATCGTCGACGTTCCCGTCTCGATTCACACACACGTTCGAGACAATAACCGGTGCTTCTCCCGTCGCAACTTTCTTCCTAGCCTAGGCTTCCCTTCCCTTCCGGAGGCTTGGAAGGAAAGGATGCCCATGCTTCATACGGTGTCTTGCTGTCGCTCTTGCTGCCGCGCCAGATTTTCTCATGTCCCCGATCCGTCTTCGTCTGCTTTTCAACACCTATTTGATCGCGCAAAATCCGCCCGTACCCTCCCCCGGTGGTTTACGCTGTCAGAGAGGCGCCTTTTAAGGAATGTGCGTTGCGATAACCCTTAGCAGAATGCATCAGGCAACCTATCGATTACTAGGTACCGATTGGGGGAGGGGTTTGTCGAAGTCCCGGATCGAGGCGCCGCTCCTCGAAACGTATTGCGTACGGAAGTACTTAATTAGAAAATCCTCCGTACCGGGTTTATCCGTCGGCGGTCGACCATGTGGACCTCCGCTGCCATGCCGTGTCGCTCCTCCGGACTTGCCTCTCCTCCGGCCTGCGTAACGTCGCGCCCCGCGCCCATGGGGGCACGAGTCCCACATGGATGGTCGGCGGCTAGTGAGCGCATGGCAATGATGTTGCTTCCCGGGTGTTCGCTGCCAACTCCGACGCCCGCCGCCAACTCGGATCTGCCCGTCCCCTTCTTGCCGCCAAACAACTCATGAGATACATGTGCCGCTACATGAACATGGGAGTATTCAAGGAGTATCCAACCTTGAACTGTAACATGGGACTTGTTGAGCGGTAGATTTTGGCGTTGGCGTGCAACAATTCTTTAAAAATCCCGTCGCACATGGCTTCCCTACACTTGATGATCCCGTGGATCGAACTATCGAAGTTGCCGGTTCACCCGGCCTAGCCCCATACCTAGTCATGCATGGCACGGCAATAGGGTTACCAACGCCCACCACGAGGAGGCGGGGGTGAATGCCGATAGGACTGCGAGCGCGCCCCCCTCTAGGGCCGCCGCCGTTGCGCCGCCGGCGGGCGCCTACGTACAGAGCTACACAATATATGTATCCACGCTTCAATTCATGGAGTGGTGCGGCGGGAGGTAATGTTCAAACACGTGTCCAATGCTCGTTACAATGCCTTCTCGTCTTATGTGTTGGATGCGATAGACGGTGGGTGTGAGGATGTTGTTATGTGCTTCCCATAGTGGCTAGGCTTCCGGTGTTTCTATTCCATTATTAGAAATGCCTTTCAATATGTTTTGTCTTGTAAGCAAAGTACTAATGATGGCTATTGAAATTGAAATTCAAAATGTTTACAACAATACCAGTAAAAAGCGGTTGCTGTCTCTACGCCCCCCCTGTGCTACGCCTAACTGGATTTAGAAGCGTGAGGTAGACCGTGAACCACTAATCCCAACCTCTCCAATGGCAGTGACGATACCGTCTAAAACATACCCGTATCCAGGTTTGTTTTTTAATCTATACGTTTTTTTGGGTTACATTATGAAATATAACTGTTCATCTAAGGGCACCGTACCTGGGTACGGTTAAGGCGTACCTGGGTACGGTTACACGGAAAATATAGCACAACCGCCAAGCTAGTCTCAATTGCCCAAATGAGTTGGTCGACGGGGTCTTAAGACCTATGTGGACCTACAAGTATATGCTTTTCATCATCCAAGGTCAGGTGGTAAAGCGCGGTGTGGCGCATCATCAACAGAATATATTGTCGTCGCCATGGCGCTCCCTATCGGGTCCCGGGTTCAAATGCACCCAGACGGCCTCTCCGCACGTTTTTCGGGCCGATGGAAAGCCGCAAATCCATGTCAAAACCCTGACATTGCATATGTGACGGGGGTGGTGGTGGCCTTGAGCGGGGCGTGGGTGAAAGTGCGGTTTTCCGACATCCATGCCGAAATATCGGGAGATCTAGGCGTCCGCCGCCACTGCCTCACCCTTGTGACCGCTACCGGGGGCGACTCCTCCGTATCCCCGGCGCCTACAGCCTCCCACGGGGTTGCATTAGCCAACGCCAACCTCTTGAGAGAGTTATTTGAGGGAGATGAGGACGAGGATTGTGGAGAGGACGACCCCCCCGCCGAGGCGTATGCCGACGACTATCCCGTACATGGTGGTTGGACGCCGGCAAAGGGCATCCATTGTCAGCGCACCAAGGATGGGAAGGGCCTTGTACGCCCTGGGTGGATGAAACTTGGTAGTAGCCCTGAAATGTTCACCCCGTATGTCTTTTTTAAGGCTTTCTTGCCTTTAACCTTCCTGCTCTCGTGTCTTGAGGCTATGAACGTGGCGGTGGCGGATAGCAATTGCAAAGATTGCCCCCCGTTCACTCTCCCCGAACTACTTGTTTTCCTGGGCCTACTCATTCACGCCTCTCGGTTTCCGTTTTGCACCCATGAAGAGTTGTGGGGGTCAGAGAATCCCTTAAACGATAAGGTTTCGTGCTCGTTCACATTTCGGAGCGTCATGTCGGCGACCAGATTCCGGCAATGGAAACGGTTTTTTTAGATGTCACACAGATTCGCTTGCGGGAACGCAACACGCGTTGTTTGCTCCATGTGCGATATACCTGTGTGCTCTAGCTCATCTACAATCAACACATGATGCTTTGCAAAGCACATTAAGTGGCACTTGGGGCTTATCGACTGAAAATATTAGTTACAGGCATACATCTTTGGAACTTTGTAACTCTCGGCTCAATTGAGCAATTCACTGCACCACGACGTGCCTAAAACTGCAGCTTACGTTACTATTGGACATAAAGCAACTCAGCTGACGTGTTTTGTTGCTTACCTGAAGGTAACACTACGTGTCTGGTTGTCTCAGCTCTTGCATCACACAATATCGACCTACCTTGAGTTAATGTACTGGTATTGTCGGCCGCCGATGTGTGTTGTCGACCGCTTGCGAACGTACGCCCAAGCGGACCTTTGAGCCATACAATCCATAACAGCCTTCCTTAACCTCTTGGGCAATTGTATGACGACTGGCAAGGGAGCAGTCTGTGGGTTTGAGCAGTTAGGGTAGTTCTTCGTGCGAGTGGTAGAATGTGCGCGCTTAGATTGGGGATGTGCTCAGATGAACTGGCGCGATTAGGTCAAGAAATGCTCCGAACATGAACCTCGTATGTCCAACCGATAGAATCGAGTGTTGGGCGTGTACGGTCAGAAGGATGGCGGAAAAGGCGGACATTTGGTACGTTTCGCTAAGGGTCGACGGCTACCGTACCCGGGTACGGCTTGCCGATCTACAGTGCCCTCAGATGAACATATAAGATGTCGCTAGTCTCCACGATACGCGGCCTGCTCCAGCCGCTGCGGGGTCGTTGATCAGCAAGGCTGTCCAGCTTGAGCTGGTCGAGGGGAACCTGCTTGACCTCCTGTGCGACTCCGGTCGTGCCGGAGGTAGGGGGAAAGGCAGATGAAAACCCCCCCAAGCTCAGGTCGTCGTCGGTCCCGCCTCGATCCGTGCTCAACCCCGCCCGAGGTATTAGCCGCTCCTCCCGACGCAGCTCGCCACCTAGCCGAGTCTTCTCTCCTCCTTCGGGGGCTGAGAAGAGAAAATAACTAGGCTGCATACGGTGTCCGGCTGGCTCTTCTGCCTCCGAGCCAGATTTTCTCATGTCCCATGTCCTTTTTCCGTCTGTTTCCAACACCGATCTCATCGCGTTGTGGCCGTCCGTACTCTCCCCCGGTGGTTTACGTTGTTAGGGGGCCGCCTTTATGAGTAGTGTGCCGTTACGATAACCCTAGGCACACTCTCTGAGGCAGCCTATCGATAACCGGGTACCGACTAGGGAAGGGGTCGGAAGAACACATGGATCGAGTCGCCGTCCTCAAAAGATGGTGGGTACGGGAATTTTTCCAAAAACCCCCCGTACCGGGCTTTTCCGGCGGCGGGCGATCCTAAGGACCGCCGCCGCCATACCGTGTCGCTCCTCCGGCTGCGACCCACCTCCGTCCCGCGTAGCATCAAGCCTCGCCCCCATGGGAGACCTACTAAGGCTCTCGTAGGACTGGCGACTGCTAGCGAGCGCCGTGCCCTAGCGTTGCTTCCGAGTTGTCCGCCGCCAACTCCAACACCCTCGTCCCTCCGCCGATCCGTCCGTACCCTTCTTCGCCAAAAAATATTTCGCAAACGCCGCTCCCGCCCCATCGTCGGGAGAGTATCTGCGAGTACTTAGTCGCGGAAAAGACATATCGGACTGGCCGAGCGGGAGATCCATGTGCCGGTGTACGGATATTATGGCTTTTCCAAAACCCTCCGTACATGGCTTCCCGACAGCTACCGTGCCAGGCATGGCACGGCTATGGGGTTACCAGCGCCCACCGCGTGGAGGTAGAAGTGGGTGCCGACGGGCCTGCGAGCGTACCCCTTTCCGGGGCTGCCGCCGCTGCGCCGCTGGCGGGCGCCAATGATGGCTATTAAGCGCCCGCCGGCGGCGCAATGGCGGCGGCTCGTGAGGGTGGTGCGTTCAAAGGCCCGTCGGCACTCACCCCTACCTCCTCATGGTGGGCGTTGGTAACCTTATAGCCGTGTTGGGCTTGGCACAGTTGAGGGCTAGGCGGGGTGAAATTCGTCGGCTGCGATCCGCGGATCAACAGTTGTCGGGAAGCCTCACTATGGAGGGCTTTTAAAAATATCATCCGTACACTAGCGTCAATATCTCCCGCTCGGCTAGTCCGACATTTCTTTTCAGGGCTTGATACTTCTTAAGTACTCTCATGTCTACGGGTGGGACCTCTATCCGAGGGGTCGTTTTGCGGCGACCAGGGTACGGACGGATATGAGTTGGTGGCGGGCGTTGGAGTTGGTGGCGGACAACCGGGAAGCAACGCCAAAGCATGGCGCTCGCTCAAAGTCGACCAGCCTTGTGGGACTCGCGTCTTCCTTGGGGGCGAGGCGAGAGACTACGCATGCCGGTGGAGGGTCGCAGCCGGAGGAGCAACACGGTATGGCAGCGGAGGTTCTGAGGATCATCCCCCGCCGGAAAAACCCGGTACCGAGGGTTTTTGACAAACTATTTCCGTACCCACCATCTTTTACGGAGCGGCGACTCGATCCATGTGTTCGACCAACCCCTCCCCTAGTCAGTACCCAATTATCAACAGGCTGCCTTAGGAAGTGTGCCTAGAGTTATCGCAACGGCGCATTGCTCGTACTCACCCAGTATGATTGTAAACAATTTCATTTCAATTTCATTTGATGGCTATTAATATAGATATCAAATAGAAATTTCTTACAGGAAAAAGCAGTGGAGGCCACCAAGCAAGAAAAAGAAAGAAAGGAAGAAAAAACCTAAGCCCGAGGAACAGGAAGGCATGCCACAGCACCAGCACTGCCCTCCTGAAAAGCGTCGCGGAGATAAGAACCCAGAGTGCCATGAAGAGCAGCAGAAAGACGTTGCATGAATTCTCGTCGCACATCCCCCAAAAGACGCCGAAACGGAAGAGAAGTAGATCGACGAACAAAATGTTGCATACGCACATAACTGTCAGAGCGCAAGGAACGAGAGTCAGCGGCCCCCATGCCAGGGAAGCGACGTACAGCCACCAAAATAGCCAAGCGATCGACCAACTCAGCCGCCATCGGCGCCAACCGGCCCCCATCCTCCATGGCGAAGGGGTAGTAGTCATGGACCGATTGAACCGAAGGCGTGCCAAGCAAAGCGGAAGTGCGGAGGTCCGCATCAAGTTTGCCTTGCTGAGCTCCCAATGCAAGGCTGCCAGGGAGTGGAAGGCGAGCACCTATACGAGGAACGTTGGTGTTCGTGCGAGCACTTGTAACCGTCACATCAACAACAAGATGGCGGTGCGGAGCCATGAAGTCCAACCAAACCACATCCCCAGGACGATCACGTGAAGCTCCCGACCGAATACGGCGGACCTCCAACCGCAAGTCCCGGCCCTTAGTAGCCCCCGCTTCAAGCATGAACTCTTCAAGCACGTGGACAATGCGGTCATAGAGTTGAATGATATACCAAGAGCACGGGCACCGGGGGATATGGTCCATGAGCATAGCGGCTGTTGAGCGCTCACCCGACATAAAGATGCCCGATACCGTCGACGAAGATCCATACCCGCGAGATTCTGAAGGGGCCTCATTGCACCGAGGGCATTTTCGAACATGAGCGGCGCGCTCCGCAGTCAAGCCAAGCACACGGTGGGCTGCCATCATATACACTCTTCCCATAAAGTCCGTTACTAGTGAAATAGGGCCTTTCGCGTAGGGCGGGTGTTTATCATGTAGGGTTTCTAGGGTTTAACTGTACTTTAGCTCGTTGAAAAGGCGGACCGAAACTTGTGCTGACGGTGAAGTAAAGGGGGAAGCGGGGCACAAATGGGGCCCGTCACGGCTACGAATTGACGTATTAGGGTTTGCGGGTCAACCCCGATTTCGGGGCATACCCTGATTCGGGCGCCACGGAATTCGGATTTTCCACACTTTGGCTCGTGAAAACTCCCGAAATCGGCGACACAACACGCGGATTTTATGATCCCAGCATGCTGTCCGTAAACATGGGAGCACGTGGGTGTGATGGCATGTGCCGTTAAGATGCTTGACAAGGGTGGGATAGGGGCCGGAAACCCACAGCTTGGGAGGCTTAAAAAAGCCTAACTTTGCCGTACGGTGTCCGATTCGAGCAAACTAAGTTGCAAATGGAAGCCCTTCCCCCAAGTAAATATAAGTTTTCAACTTAATTTACGCCTACCGGCCGGTTTTCGCGTCAAATCCGCCGTCCGATGCCATCCAGCCCCTCGTACAGCCAACTAAAGTTTTTAGGGTTTCAAAATCTGCCACATTCGCGCGGGGCTAGCAACCCTTGGACAGGTGGTACCCGCACACCCGCTCCGCCAATACGCTCAACAATCAGCGCTCTATATTTCGTTTATTCACGGCGTCACCCATTTCATCCCCCATGTTGGCATGGTGCCGTGCCATTTGCCGCATGCCAAACCAAGGCCCGTGCTAGGGTACTTTGAAAGCTCCCCGCCATATTTCACGCCCGGCGATGCGAAAGCTTGAAAGGCCAGCGATCCGCGCGCTAGGGTGCTTACACTCCAAGTCAACCGTCCCTCAAGCCCAATAGGTCCCCAGCCCGTGCTCCTTGGCTGTACTTTCGGGCACTTGGCAAGAAAACCTAGTGCACACGATATGCCATTCCCGGTATTGCCGCTCTGTAGGCGGCCGGGCGCAACACACTCGGCGGATACTCGTGCAATTGTGCAAACATGATGAAAGCCCAATGTCGAGTATTCTCCCGGCTTATCGCGACATTACGTGCACCGAGCCACGCATAGAGGCGTGCATAACCTGCACATCCACAAATTTCGGCCTGCAAAATTTCGGCCGCAAATCCAACGTGTGTGCCCACAATAATCGGAGCGTGCCGATAGAGGTGCTCACGTCAGTGAACAACGCGCCGTGGTGTGTTGTTCGAAAGTCATTACTCTACCCCCCAATCAAATTGCATGGCCATCGCGGCTGTGCGTGGCGGGTAATTAAATGCGTGCCGCTAGTAACGGACTTTATGGGAAGAGTGTGGGGATGGGCGACGGTGGTTCTCACTACGTTATTTTTGTGAAAGTCTCCACGCAACGGCTTAGCGCATGTCAATATTTTGTGCTCCCGCCTTTCGCAGCAAGGCAAGCTTTCAGCCTGCGCCGAATCGACTTGTACAATGCTCGCATGGCCGACTGTGGCAATTTTTCCCACTCTTCGAAAACCGCGTCCTGGAAGTTTCTAGCAGTCAGATCCGTCCTCGCTTGCAATTGCTTTGCCACGATGCCCCAAACGTTTTCTATCCACGACAGATCCGGGCTGGTCGGCGGCCAATCAATCACTGTGAAATCCGACTGGCTGTGCAGCCACGCTTGGGTAGTTTTAGCTGTGTGAGCGGGTGCGTTATCTTGTTGAAATACCCAAGGTTGGTCTCGCAGCGGCATGGGTCTGCATTCCATCAGTTGTCGGCATGCCGGGATGAGCTTCTCTTCCAGCAACTTCACATAGACCTTGGCAGTCACACCCTTGCTCTCGCTCTTGAATCCCGTGGTGCCCGCTGTGACGAACAAGTCGGTCTTGCCCCATTTAGTTACCGCGGCGTAGGCATGCACTTTTGTGCAGCTTCGATATGCTGGCACGGTAGGGGGGTCATCCTCAAACAAAACCCACCGCTTGTCGCCCACGCCTTTGGGGCATAGCCAGAATATCTTAGAGTCCGAAACAGCCACGCTTGCCCAGCTCTTGTCGACCCACTGCCTGCAAAAATGGACGCGCTTGAGTTTGGCTGTTGCTGTAAGGTTGGGCTTCTTTTTCGGGCGAAGGCGCCGAGCTAGATTCGCTTTCACAAACTTGCGCACGGTCTCCCTGCCCACGGAAAGCCCCATGCCAGCCTTTAAGTCGCTGACAATGGCGGTGCATGTCTTCCCGTCGCGAATGCACGCCTTGAGAACCTCTCGCACCGGTGGACTTGCCAACCCCCGCGCAGGCCTCCCCGAGCGAGCTTTGTCCAAAACGTCCCCCGTGCCCTCGTAAGTACGCACCCATTTGCGAACCACCGACGCGCTTGTACCGTGCTGCCGGGCTACTTTGGTGAAGTTTCCCACGTGTTTGAAGTCCCACACAAGTTGCAGTCGCCACGCGTGAGTGGTTGGTGTAGGCCCCATACTGGTTTTGGAGCCGCGACGCGGTTGAGGTCCAGCGTGGTGTGCGCAATTGGGCGACATCCCACCTCCAACCGAAATTCTCTACTCACACGTGGACGCCCATATCATCGTTGCTTCATCCCCGGCCAATACTAGGGAATTCGAGGTGGTTAAGAAATCGCCCACACTCTTCCCATAAAGTCCGTTACTAGTGAAATAGGGCCTTTCGCGTAGGGCGGGTGTTTATCATGTAGGGTTTCTAGGGTTTAACTGTACTTTAGCTCGTTGAAAAGGCGGACCGAAACTTGTGCTGACGGTGAAGTAAAGGGGGAAGCGGGGCACAAATGGGGCCCGTCACGGCTACGAATTGACGTATTAGGGTTTGCGGGTCAACCCCGATTTCGGGGCATACCCTGATTCGGGCGCCCCGGAATTCGGATTTTCCACACTTTGGCTCGTGAAAACTCCCGAAATCGGCGACACAACACGCGGATTTTATGATCCCAGCATGCTGTCCGTAAACATGGGAGCACGTGGGTGTGATGGCATGTGCCGTTAAGATGCTTGACAAGGGTGGGATAGGGGCCGGAAACCCACAGCTTGGGAGGCTTAAAAAAGCCTAACTTTGCCGTACGGTGTCCGATTCGAGCAAACTAAGTTGCAAATGGAAGCCCTTCCCCCAAGTAAATATAAGTTTTCAACTTAATTTACGCCTACCGGCCGGTTTTCGCGTCAAATCCGCCGTCCGATGCCATCCAGCCCCTCGTACAGCCAACTAAAGTTTTTAGGGTTTCAAAATCTGCCACATTCGCGCGGGGCTAGCAACCCTTGGACAGGTGGTACCCGCACACCCGCTCCGCCAATACGCTCAACAATCAGCGCTCTATATTTCGTTTATTCACGGCGTCACCCATTTCATCCCCCATGTTGGCATGGTGCCGTGCCATTTGCCGCATGCCAAACCAAGGCCCGTGCTAGGGTACTTTGAAAGCTCCCCGCCATATTTCACGCCCGGCGATGCGAAAGCTTGAAAGGCCAGCGATCCGCGCGCTAGGGTGCTTACACTCCAAGTCAACCGTCCCTCAAGCCCAATAGGTCCCCAGCCCGTGCTCCTTGGCTGTACTTTCGGGCACTTGGCAAGAAAACCTAGTGCACACGATATGCCATTCCCGGTATTGCCGCTCTGTAGGCGGCCGGGCGCAACACACTCGGCGGATACTCGTGCAATTGTGCAAACATGATGAAAGCCCAATGTCGAGTATTCTCCCGGCTTATCGCGACATTACGTGCACCGAGCCACGCATAGAGGCGTGCATAACCTGCACATCCACAAATTTCGGCCTGCAAAATTTCGGCCGCAAATCCAACGTGTGTGCCCACAATAATCGGAGCGTGCCGATAGAGGTGCTCACGTCAGTGAACAACGCGCCGTGGTGTGTTGTTCGAAAGTCATTACGCGCGAAGCCTAGATTGGCTGAGCGCGAAAGCAGAGAGTGCCTAGGCTCGTGGCTAGCTACGGCTTATAAGGCACGGGCTAGCTAGAGCTGACCGTTGGGGAAGTCGTTGGTCGTTGGCTGCGTCTAAATGCTCGGGCAAGGTGGTTGCCCTGCAGGTGAGACGCGCCGATATCAACGGTAACAGTAACCGCTAGAGTCACTGTCCCGTACACATGATATTAGATATGCAAACCTCTAGATTCAAATCAATCTGACCATTTACCCTAGGGCACGTTTTGCCAGTAACCTAAAGCCAAAGGCTTGCACAACCAGAATTAGTGTTGCGGGGGGGACGGAGTGAGCCAGCCGAAGAACCGCCAAGCAACAAGTGTTGGGGTCATGGTTGGGTCAATGTATTTGCCTTCGGTCACAGAGCTGTTCTTGGCCCATCCACCCATAAATTTGATTACGGGGAGGGGCGCGCCGATGCAGCTGGCAGCGGACGCCGCGCCTTTCCGTAGGCTGTGCGACGTCCACTTGAAACCGGTGGGTGCGGATGAGCCGGCCGCGCGGAGTGCGAGGGCGAGCCAAGCGGAGATGGTGGGAGCGGCGCCCCAATCGGTAGAAGGTTCCGAAGGTGAGAAGCTCCAAAAGGCGAGCGGGGGCGGTGCGTTGTAGAATTTGCGGCAGAATGTCGCGCGGTGCTCCGTGTAGTAGTCGATCAGGGCTGCTAAGACGGAGTTAGCGGCTACAGGGATAGCGATGACCGGTTTATCGCCGGCGTCGCGACGCTGGTCCCCCTTAGATTTGCGTACGAATAGGCAGATTTGCTGAGAAGGTTTGTCGACAACGAGGTCGCTGGTCTGGCAGCGGGCGCCGGTCTCGGCGCGGCAGAAAAACATGTAATTGACGCACACCGCTAAACAGGCTCTAAAGCGTTGCATCTGAGGGAGGGAAGCAGGGGTCCACGCGAAAGTACCGTGAAGGGTGTTGGCGGCGTGCAGGATGTCCAGGGCGACTTGTGCGGGTAGCGGGAGGCGAGCGGTGGTGGGAATCAGGCGGTGCTGTAGCATTCCGAGGCCACGGCGGGCGTCCGCCAAAAGTTCGCCCACGGCGATAGGTTGATGCCGGTGGTCACGGAAGAACTTGTTAACGGCGGAGAAGTAGGGTTGCAGCGAGCTTGCGGCGACCGTTCCGAGTAGGGCTAGCCAGGCCGTGTAACGGACCATTGTGGCGGGTGTGGCCAGTAGCGGGGCGATGTTTTCCTCTGCACAAAAAATAAAAAACTGTCTGATTGCGCTCTGGTAGCTCGCGTACGTAGAGGGCGCTAGCGAGTTCCTGAGTAGGGCAACCGCCGTAACCCCGAGCTTGTCTGATCCTAGGAGGTCTTGAAAAGTTTCAGCTAAATCGGTGGACCAGGGCGACTGTGCTGCTTCACAGCGTAATCCGTAGCGCGGCGGTCCTGTACGCAGAGGGGGAACGTGCTGTACAGGCGCATTTAATCGGTCCGGGCGTATCGCTCGGCCAATCGCACCGCGTCGAGTGTAGAGCCAAGAGGGGGTGTTAGCCGAAAGGCCACGATGCTCCACGCGGGAGGCCCGACCCCTTCGCGCTTGCCCAGCCTGCCTGGAAAGAATAGGTCGCGGGACGCTGGGAAGTGTACGGTCTCGGTGGCCAAGCGGGCGAACGCGTGGTACCACGTTTTGTTTCGCCAGTAGGGGGCGGTAACAGTCGCTGCGGCTTGAGCTTGTTCGAGTTTTGTGGCTAGCGCCGGTAGGGCAGACCAAGGGGGGTTGCAATAGTTGTTCTCGCGCGTCCACGCCGCGTCGGGGAGGTGTAGGCAGTCGATGTCCTCGCACAGTGGGTCGCGCCAGCGGGCGTTGAATCGGGGAAGTTGTGCGTTGAGCATAGACGCGAAACGGTCGATCGTGTGAGGCCCCCACCGGCGTTGCAGGTGGGTGAAAATACGGGGGTTGAGCTGCCAGTCTTCGTAGTCCAACTCCCGGCTTAGCGCGTCGGCCCATATGTTGGCCGCCGAGCGGATGTAGCGCGGTCGGATGTTGATGTCGTTGCTGTCGAGGAGGTACCATAGGCGCCGGAGTTCGGCCATCATGGCGGGCGAGCGCGAGGTGAGCTTGGTGAGGGCGGCGACCACCGCCGTGTTGTCCTCGTGTAGGAGGACTTGCCGGCCTCGGAGTTGGGGTAGAAAAGATTCCACCGCGTGTCGCACCGCTCGAAGTTCCTTCCACGTGATGTGTTGTTGGCGGTAGGTAGCGCTCCAAAAGCCCCGGGCTTGATAGTTGGAGTCCTCGTTTAGAACGGCACCCCAACCGTAGGCGCTCGAGTCGGCGTGGAGGTAGGCGGTCTCGATAGGCTTGTAGATGGACCGGCCGTTGTGTTGAGTGGGGACCGTGCGCCACCACTCGAGGTCTCGGCGTAATTGGTGGGTGAGGCGGACGCGTCCGCCCCACCCAACCCGTGTGGCTAACACGTCGTGGAGTTCGCGCAAAATGAAGCGCGCGGGGGCGATTGCGAGGTAGAGGAACTGTGCTTTTCCGGCGAAAGCCGCAAGGTGGCGTGTAGGAAGCCATCGGGCGTTGGAAGCGGCTCGTCCGAGTAGGGAAGAGGCTTGTTGCGCGAGCTGGTGGAGTTTTGCGGGCGGGGCGCGAAACATGCCGTGTTGGAGGTCCACCGTTAATCCCAAATGGTCGCCCACTTGAGTCGGTGTCCAAACGCCTTTCTTGGGGTTGCGTTCGAGGCCTAGGGTGTCGAGGAGGGCTTGGACGCGCTGTCGCAGTAGGAGGGCGTCCGCGTAGGAGTCGGCGAGGAAAAGGAAGTCGTCCATATAGGGGAGCAATCGAATCCCGCGCCATCGCGCGTTTCGAAGGAAGCGCTTGGTAGGGCGGCGACTGTGGGAGGAAGTAGCCGCTGGCACCGGTTGCGGGGGGCGGCGTAGGTGGTTCGTGAACACCTGTGTTAGCTTGCAAAAGTAGTAAGCCGAACCCGACCAGCCCATGGGAAGGCATGCTAGGCGCCATAGAGTGCCGCGGTAGTTGACCGTGAAGAAGTCTCGGTCTTCCTCCCGGATGCCAAGGGTGTACTACCCGTCGGCAAGGTCGAGGGAGACGAAGTAGTCGCCCGGACGTGAGAGGTGACGTAGGTGCTTGAGCGTCTCGCACGTCATGGTGAAGGTTGAGCAATAACGGTTGAGTTCTCGAAGGTCGATAATCAAACGCCATTGGTTGTGCCCGGGTTTTGGAACTAAGAACATCCGGGAAACGTAGCGAGGGTTGTCGGCCCGCTCCCAAGCACCGCAAGCCTCGAAGCGGGGGAGCTCCGAGTTTAGAAACTCGAGTTGGGCCGGCGTCGCGTCGAGCATAGAGATGCCGTGGTTGAAGGGCTTGGGGCGTAGGCCTTGCTTGAATTTGACGCGGACGCCATGGCGGATCCAGTTTAGGACTTGGCCGCTCGCGCCGATGCGCTCCCACTCCCGCCATCTTCGACGCACGCGGTGGCGCATGTAGGAAGATGTCGGGGAGCAGGAATCGGCGCGGCGGGCCACACCGTCATTTCTTGGTCGAGGGTTTAGCCGGGTCGGTCGGCTTGGGTGGCGGGGTAGCGCGGGCCGCTGCTGCTGCTGCTGCTGCGGCTTTGCGTTTGTCGGCGGCGGCTTTGCGGGCTCGCGCGTCGGGGCCGGTCGGCTTGTCCGGTGTGACTTTCGCGAAGGCAGCTCCGGCGGCGGCCTTGCTGGCGGCGTGCAGGCTGACTTCCAGCGTGCGGTCGACGAACGCTTGGCGAAGCGCATCCAATGTGCCGGAGACCGCGGTAGGGCGCGGTCGGCAGAAGCGCTCGTGGGCCAGTTCGGCAAAGACGCGGTCCGCATCTGTGCTCGTTTGTCCGCCCTTGGTGAGGCGGAGGAAGCCCAATCTAGTACGGGCGGCCTCCTCCGTCGCCATGTGGGTGCGATGACCCGCTCGGATGAGGGCAATCGCTGCCGCCTGCTCTGTCGGTAAAGGTGTGCCGTGCGACAGCGTGTCCAGAGCCTCGCCAATTGCCGCGTTGGCGCAGCTGTCGAAGAAGGCATAGCACCCGATGTGTAGGTACTCGTCGTAGGCTGCCTGGGTGCGTTTGTCGCTTAGAGCGCGGGCGATGTCGTCCGTGAGTGTCCAGAGACGTGGCTCGTCGACGTCGCGAGGGGGACGTTCGAGGCCGGCTGGGATGACTTCGCCGTAGTAGGTGAAGTCGACGAAATCGGCCGCGGGGGGGTCGGGTTCGTCGTCGAGCAGGTCGATAGGTGGCTCGGGGGCCTCCTTACCACCCTCCGTCGCTGTGGTCGCGTCGGTGGGAATGGACTGCTGTTGATCAGTAGTAGCAGGTGTGGCTGTCGTCTGCCGAAGCTGAGCGAGTAAGGCAGCGTTAGCCGCCAAAAACTGCTCAGTAATCCGTTGCTCCGATGTCAAAACTGCCGTACGAATCTGTTCGGCTGTGCGTTGTTCGAGTGTGGTAGCGTGAGGGTCGGCCGCTGCTGCGGACGTAGACTGCTCAGGCTGCATATTGGGGAACTGCGTAGCTGAACGAGGGGAAGTGTCGCGTGACGCTCGAGTGCGCATGGGACGAAAAGGTAAAACTGACACCCTGCTCGACTACTAGAGTCGAGACTGCATTCGCGCGAAGCCTAGATTGGCTGAGCGCGAAAGCAGAGAGTGCCTAGGCTCGTGGCTAGCTACGGCTTATAAGGCACGGGCTAGCTAGAGCTGGCCGTTGGGGAAGTCGTTGGTCGTTGGCTGCGTCTAACTGCTCGGGCAAGGTGGTTGCCCTGCAGGTGAGACGCGCCGATATTAACGGTAACAGTAACCGCTAGAGTCACTGTCCCGTACACATGATATTGGATATGCAAACCTCTAGATTCAAATCAATCTGACCATTAATATAGATATCCCAATATTTAAGCTGTGTTGGGCCTCACTTATGCCAAAGATGTGGATCACTTACAGAATTTGGATTTGGTGGCCCTTGGGCCACCCTACACGCAATGTGAGAGGGAATCGGGTGGGTGGGTTTGCGTGAGCGATAGCTCTCGCAAAAGGCAGAAGGTGGACACACAATCGCTGCTGGTGTGTTATATAGGGTGCGGACAAAAGACATCCTACCGTCACTAAAGACAGTAAAAAGATCCAAAGTACTACTAAAGTACTACTGACATAAAAAATACAGGGGATGGGTCGGTAGCTCGGATGAGCAACGCCGACCGTCTTCGCTCCGGGCTTGGCCTCCCTATGAGCGATAGACTGGTGACCATAGGGCCCGTCGGACGACGGGCACCGATCACCTCTCCCCACCCGAGCCTCGCTCACCCAGGTCAGTGGATCCGTAGGCACATCAGACGGTACACACTCCAAGGCGCAGCTTTCACAAATTTGAATTCAGTTCACATGAATGATTCTGCGCCGCCCACTTCACGATCACCTCGAGTACCACGCTCACTACTACGACACTCCTATGAGTCCGGTAGATTACAAAACGAACCTCCCCACGGAGCCGGCGCACCACCACGCGCCCCTCCGAGCGTCCGGACGTCCACACCCGACGCCCGCAGAAAACAAACCGAGGTCCCATCAGGCCTGGTCGTGTGCCGCCAACACACGCTGACCACTTCAACTCCACTTTCCACCCACATCCACAACCTCTACTACACATACATCGAAAAATACCCCTCGACCACCCTGATTCTTCCTTCCAACCACCCGAACTCCTACAAACAGGTCCTCCTCAGGGACAGGAACCGGCACGCGGGACGCCCGCTCGCTCCACTCAACTCCGCCCTCCAACCGCCCCCTGCCGCCCAAGACTTGAGCCAGGCCTCGGAACCCCCCACTGCATACCAAACTTTCAAGCCCAACTCGATCCATCTGTCCACAAACTCTAACCCCCCTCCCATGTACAGACATATGCAATTGCGGGATCGGCCCGCGAATGCGCCTACCGCGGACCCCTACATCCACAGGAGCTCCCACGCGGGACATCCGCTCGCTCTACTCAACACTGTGCCCCCACCACCCCGAGCCGCCCAGGACCTGAGCACGGCTTTGGCACCCTCTCCTCTCAGAAGACTTCGAACGCCTCTGGTCCTCGCCGACCCCAGGTCAACCACTGACCTAGGACGGGCCGCTGACTCTTCGACCCACACAGACGAACAGTACCGGTACGATCGTCCCGCTATGTCCCACAGTAAGGAACAGCCTCGCCACCCCCGCCCCCTCCTGCTAGCCTATACTGACAACATCGTCCATAGCGCACCAAACTCGATACCTTTTTCTCGCCTTAGTGCTTCCGAGCCACTATGCTGTAAAATTAGTCCAGTAATGCAACATGGTGAAACTCAAAAGACGCTTTCTTTAATCCGGAAAAAATATATTATTTACAGGCCTGATTCTCGCCCCTGCACTCACCACCGCCCCGATCTGTTCTCATCCACACCCCCCTCCCCCTGTGCTACTCTCCTACCCCACCAATACACTAACATACACACAGCTTCGCATGCCGCCTGGCCTGTAGTGCTGGCCCGTGCCCTGTACGCTCCCTCTCGCACGAACTCCCCGCCGACCGGCCGACACGACCCGTCCGCCGACGACTCCCATTCTCCTCACCCATTACCAGCAGCAGACACCACCGCCCCGCTTACCTCTCACCCCCTACTTCATCCTCCTGCTGCCGGCTGTCCTCCTGCTGCTCCCTCGCTCAATCGAACGCTCGCTCCAGTCGCTGTGCCCCTCCGATGTCTCATTCTCTGTTCTCTTTTACTTTACACTACAGCCCGCCTAATACGACTCACCCATCAGACACTCGCGCTTACCTGCGATTACCTCACTGTAGACCCTAGTGCAGTCGTTCTCCCTCCCACTTTTTCCACCCTCCATGCTCTGCCCAACTCGCCTGTCGTTACAATAACGACAGCTCTCCCCCTGCTGAGACTAGCCCGCCCGCCCTGCTCTACCCGAAAGCTTAACCGATCACCCGCCCCCCCGCGAATCTACATGCCCCGGAAATATCGCCCCCCCCTTACAGACACGGTCTTGCAGTCACGTACCCGTAACGTTCTCAGCGATTCACGTATTCCCCCGCCCCTACAGTCCCCACTTCCTTTAGACCTGCTCCAAGGCTTCTCTCGGAAGCCCCGAAGCCCTTTTAATACGATATCGACAGCCCCCTCTGTCAGTGCAGCTCCCCACTCTCACCCTCCCCCTAATACCTATCACCCATTGCTTACAATTTTTATATCCCCCCTCCCCTACCCTCTCACAATGTCTCCGCCATCCATACACTTACCGCCCCCTCTTAAGCTCCGACCGACCACCCGGTCCAAGGAGCCTCTACTCCCCGACATGCGCAATGCACTGACGATCGGACCCTCCGGAGCCTCACACGCCCGCCCTCCACAAGCCTCGGCCGGCAAGGCCGCTTATCATCATTAGTCACCCACAAGACGGGCCTCACGGCCCAGAGGTTCGACCCCACAAACCCCCCCCCACCTCCCTCCCTGACATCCGACATCATATCGTTACTACTCCGTATTCGCTTCGGTCCTCACTCCCGGCCCACTTTACCTCTACCACGTGTGGCGTCAAATTACACAACTACCTCTTTGACTTAAATCTCGAATATGGCCTACCCACCCCCATTGGAAACCTAGACTCCTCCGCGGTGCTCTCTTTCCAATGGGGACACTACCAAGACCTCTCAAAAAGACCTACTCACAGCTCTCCGTCACACATTCCGCGTCCAGACAGAACTCTACTCCGACCCCCTCAAAACTCTTCTCATCTAGCGGCAGCAATGCCCCACACACATGGCAAG
Organism: Tetraselmis chui; assembly: GCA_026401115.1. Taxonomy (NCBI): domain Eukaryota; kingdom Viridiplantae; phylum Chlorophyta; class Chlorodendrophyceae; order Chlorodendrales; family Chlorodendraceae; genus Tetraselmis; species Tetraselmis chui. The sequence continues at coordinate 149,465 of JAPMLY010000834.1, forward strand.
GCACCAACCTAGCCAACCCCGAATACGACCACGAATGCATGAGACGAGCCATGGAACACGCAATCACCAGCGCACACCTCACAGCCCCTCACATACCCAGCGCAACCATCCTCATCCTCCCCCGTTGGGAACACACACCATACCGCCACTCCAAATACATCAACTCCCCATACACCCACCACCTTTACACCCTTCCCAATGACGCTAACACCTTCTTACCCCCCGACCAACACACTGGCAACCCCACCCCCACCCCATTCGGCACACGATGGATGGTCGACATATACCTCGTCGCCAACCCCCTCGCACTCTCCACCCTCCCATCACCCACTGCCATGACCGCACTTCACAACACTCTCGAATCTATCTACGACACTCCACTCCCCAACCCCATCATCACCCCCCCTCCTCCACACCTCTTTGACACCTACTCACCCCACTCAGCGGGTATATTCCACCGCCCCCCAAACCCAACTCACCCCCTCACATACCCCCTCCCGGACCGCGTGCATCTAACGTACCCCCCCACCAGAGGCACCCCTGCTTGGAACTGGCAGGACTTCGTATACACGGACGGCTCGAAAAAAGGCGGCTCGACCCCCCTCGGAGCAGCAGCTACCCACCCCGCCTCGGACACCCGAGTCAAAATCATGGTGACCTCTACCCCTCCCTCACATACAATAAATCGTGCTGAATTAGCTGGCATAGATATTGGCCTCCAACTTGGCCACACACACCTCCTCACAGACAGTGCGTGCTCCCTCCGCCTCATACAAGGTTACTTAAACTGCCCTTCCGCTTACCGCCACAACATTCACCGCGACACCCTCTCATCTATCACACACACCCTTAAAACCCGCTGCGAAACAGGCATCCGTACACACCTCGGCAAAATCAAAGCCCACAACCATTCCATCGGCAACGACCTCGCAGACACCCTCGCAAACCAAGTCGCGGATGGTCACCCACCCGATACTACATACACCACAGGTTCTGAAGTCACAATAGGCCACTGGACATGGCCATACACCCTCATCCCACAAACGCTAGGGGACCCCGTAACCTACAGATACACCAACCTCAAATCCGACGCACACGCCTACAGCACAAAACACACACACACTCCTCTCTCGCAAACAACCAAACACGGTGCCCTCCTCGCCCGCGCCGTGCAGGACGGCGCCGATTTCTCTTACCACAAAAAACACTCAACCCTCACAAATATCCAGTTCACACACAAACAAGAATTCATGTGGGGTGTCCACAACACCCGCCTACTTACTCACAACCCCACCCTGCGCTGCCCCCTATGTGGCCAATTCACTAGCAACGGCCACATGGCCGGTAACTGCCCCTCTATGTCTGGTCTAAGACAGGACCGACACAACAGCGCTCTGCAACTCCTACTCTCCCTACTGGAACGCCACAACGGAGGGCGATGGGAAACCATCACCGCAGACTTCGGTAACAAACCCATAAAATCGTTTGATTCCCCCACCCCTGCCTGCACCCCACTTGACTGCCACCCACCTCACCCCACCCACATGCCCACCCGCCTTGTCGCTGCTGACGAAGGTCTCTCGCCCGATTCCCTCACCTCGTGCCCCGCCGTCCTCCCACCTGAGATTCTCCCCCCCCCACTTCGTCCCCCTGCACACAAACCTGACTTCATCCGCATCCTCGAACCCCGATTCGTTGGTCACTCCAACGGTCGCCGACGTTACGCATCCATAAAAAATTTCCAGATAGGGGAATGGAAGTACTGCATAGACAATAACCTCTCCCACACAGCTGACCTCATTCGCACCAAATACACACCCCTTGCGAACGCCATCAGAAACCACTGGCCAGGCACAGTGGTCGACATCATACCCATAGTCATGAGCCGCACCGGTACACCACACTCCTCCACCATCACGAGTCTCACCTCCCTTCTCACCGCCCGCACCGACCCTCCAGATAAACTCGTCTCCAAAGCACGCCTCGACACATCTCGCATTCTTGCTCAACTCCATACACATACTGTCCAATGGCTGCATCACCTCCTACGCATATACCGCATCAAGTCCCGCACGACCTCCTACCGCGCATCCGCACATTGCCTCCACGCACGACCCTGAAAGCACACAACCTTCACCTCTACTTGCACCCTCCCCGGGGGGAGTAAAACCCCCGAACACCCTTGGAGAGGTTGGATTAGGTGGTTAACGGTCTAGCCCTGACTTGTAAGTTCCCTGTATGGCATAGTTGGGAGGGCCCAGAGACAGCAGCCGACGCATCCGGCTTTTGGTGAAAAACCGGCGCCTACGGTACATGTTGTAAACAATTTCAATTTCAATTTCAATTTCACCAATACCGAAGTTGATAAATTCCACCAACATAAGCTCTACCCTAGCCAATGGACTAACCTCTCTAATCGAGGCTCACCCCCCCACCCCGGCACACCCAACCACTCCTTAATTATCCTCACATGGCAACACTCTCACTTCGGTCTCCTCCACCTCACCCACTCCTCAGCAACCTGGGTGGACTCCCTCCACAACCCCCCCCCCTCCAAACCTCCTCACTCGCTCCCTCGCCCTTCTCGCCTCTTGGAACTCTTCCCCTCCCCCACCTGTCGGTGACCTACGCATACTAAACCCCCCTCGCCAAAACGACACATCCCACGCGTGGTCGTGCGGAACCCACGCCCTCCTTCATACCTACTACATCACTACAGCACCCCCCGACCTCTCCTATAATCCTCCTCCCTTCGACCCTCGCACTACTGTCTACTCCCTACATACACTCATATGGCACCACATCTTCCGCTCCACTCCCCTCCCGGTCGGACGCTCCCAACTCCTTAACACCCTCCATCCCGATCAAACTTCCCCCCCTCTTACGCCACCTCACCTCCTCCAACCCCCCCCACCACCCCCCCCCCCCCCCCTCCTCACACCATGCCCCCCTCCCCCTCCTTCCACCCCCCTCTTCCCCGCAACCGTCCCCACGTCAACCTCCCAAACACCTCTCTCCCCTCCCCCATCCTCCCAAACCGCCGCGTAACATGCCCCCCCGAAAACCCTCCCAACCCCCCCGTCCCTCACCCCTCACCCATCCTCCCACACCATCTACCACAACCACTACACCTCATCAACCTCAACACCAGAGGCCTACACACTTCCATCATGGACGTAGAATACCTAGCCACCACCCACCACCCTGACGTCCTCATCCTCACGGAAACCAACCACGCCACCCACAAATCCCGATGGCGTATTGCCCTCCC